>VMDR010006908.1:0-43074 GCA_007922815.1 Macrotus californicus | reverse complement strand
TAACTCCCCTCCCATGCAGACAGCCAATAACAGATCCTATCTATCCTTTCCTCTCCACCATTATCAGTGTCTAACTTCAGCCCCTCCTCTCTTCAGACCTGTTTCTCTGTTGAGACTTTTCTTGATTCTCTTTCTCCTTTCCTCTGCAACCAGTTGTTTTGCAGTGATTTATGAGTATTTTCCATCAGGCTAGGCTTTTAGATGAATGCTCATATGAAACAGGAACATTAACTTATTCAACTCCATCGCTTAGTAGTGTTTCCAGAGCATAGAAATTGTTTCAATAAGTGTTTGAGGATGAATGAATAAATGAGTTATTTAAGGAATGGAAAAAAGTGCAAAGGAACTACAACACTATAAGACTAGAAAATCAAATAAACTAACCTCCATAGGGGGAAAAAAGGGGTTTGCTTTTTTTTTTTTTTTTTAGGCATTCAAATAAATGAAGAATGAAAGAATGAATGAGTGAATGAATAAAGCCCTACAGATGTAGCCCAAAGGTACTCATAACAAACACTGCTTTATCTCATAAACTTATTTAAAATGTTCCATTTCATTCTGTAGCAGGCTTTGATAAAAAAAAATATTGGGAAAAAGTTATTTTTAAAAAAAATAAGCTTTATAGTTCATACTAATAGAGCTCTTTAGGAAACTCACCATGATATACTCATATATCCTGAAGGTTTCTTTTCTTGGCCAAGATGAACTATAAAATGGCTTGGTTTCCAAACTGACCAGCTTACCTAACTCTGGATAGTCCTCAAATAGTTTTCTGCGGCAAAGATCATGACGAGGGATCACAAAAGGAACTCCCAAACCAAGCAGTTATTTCAAGCTTTGCGTGGGCTCCTTTTAATGAATTTTCCATAAATGGAAACCCACTGGGTCACTCATGGTTCTGCATGCCAGAGGGCAAGCCCAGCGGTATGGGACTGGCTCCATTGCATAATGCAGAAATAAACTTGCTGGAGGAAGTGTTTCCTCCTTTTGTCCTTTAGAAAGAAGCAAGGACCAACAGAATGCTGTAGTCAAGTCACCTATCATCTGAGAAATGTCCTTCTCAGTAGTTTTGGACAAGAGCCGGTCTTAACTCAAAGAAAGAAAAGTCAACATCAGTTCACCTGGACTTCAGAAGGCTTTGGCTGATCTTCTAACTTTCATGATCACCTAACCCTATGCTCTTGAGTCTAAGTGAAAAATGAGCACTTTAGGGCTACTTTTGGACTGTATGAAAACCATAGCATAAGTGAGAGCATGTGGTAAATGTTAAAGGATTTGGACAGAAAAATAGTATTCTGGCACATCCTCTGGGTTTGAATTCTGCTTCCACTAATTGTTGTGACCTGGAATGGTTAATTGCTCATTTTAAGACTCGTTTTTGTAATTGGTGAAGACTCAATGATGAAGGTAAAACCTCTTAAGCTAGGCACAAAGCAAAATATTATAAAGATTATTTTTTAGTCTGCTGCCTGGCACAGCATGTTTGAAATTAAGAATTAGGTGATTAATTGAAAAGTCAGTTACATCTTTCAATGATAAAAATTATACACATATATCTTACATGTTTCATTTTGACTTAAAACATGTAAATAAATACTTAATCACCTATATGTTGAGGCCTGGCCAAGGCCTTTCTTGGAATCTGTGTTTGCTAACATGGGACTCCTTTCTCCCGAAACCTTCATCTGTAATGCATAGCCCATTCATTTCATTTGTGGAGTTTAAAGATATTTATGAAATAAATTGATGATATGATTTTTCTAGATGTGTTCACCATTTTGTTTTTACAATAGTCTCAGATCCCTCAAATTTCTGGTAGGCTTTCAAAACTTTTATTTTTTTTTTTTAATTTTTGTAGCTCATCTTTACCAAGTCATCTCCAGAGCATTCTGTTTATTTTATATAGTAAAATAGTTATTTTTTTCACCCATGTGTAATGGTGTACATAATAGATAATGGGATTACCTAATGATAGTTACACGACAGCATTTACTGATACATATATACCAGGAGCATAAGCAGATTCAGCATCAAACATACAACTGACTTGTTAAGTGTACAGCCCCACTCACTGGTAAGGGCACACAGGAGCAGCATGCTGGAGGACAAGGCAGAGCTGAGAGTTCAGGGTGCTGGCATATCAGTTGCATTTACAGAGGATGTGGGAGGCATGAGTGAATCTGAAAAGTGGAGGTTGGTAGAGTTTCACAGTCAAAAGAACTTTCACAAATAAAGCAGTGAAGAAAGAAGGTAGGAAGTGGGTTAGAGCAAGACATTTGTTCCCAAGTTCATTGGCTAATTAAGCCCTGTCAAACCACAGAATATGAAAATGGAAGACTTAGAAAAGGCTTTAGAGAACAACTCATTCAATCCACCCACCCCCTTTACACACTGCCATCGTCTGCTGACATTAGGTAGGAGAGGAAAGATGTTGGGTTTGAAACAGAAAATTCTTTAACACTGTCCAACATTAAACATGGAAGGGCAGGAGAAGAACAAAACTACTAGAGATGGAGCCTGAACTGTCCTTTCAAGAAAAGAGGTGTGGGGGCTTCAGGAAGGCTTCCTGGACTGGAGGAAAGCACCAGATTGGAAGACTCCCGTTCCCTGCAAGGAAAAGTGGTCCCCACCAAAGGGCAGATGGATAGGGAATGGGAGGGGGAAGGAAAGAAAACTGGAGAGAAGATTCCATTTAATGTTTTCTTCTAAAGTCAAGCATAAAACACCAAAAACTGTGCCCTCTTCTGCAAAGAGTTCTTTACGCTTCCACTGACACACCTATGCACACGGCCTGGCTTTTGCATATGCTCCTAAGTGGTTATGCAACTTACACAGAAAAAATGTTTTGAATTCTTATTAGATTTTAAATATTATCAGCCAGCAAAGAGATAAAGCCAATATTAAGATGATCTGTTTTCCTATGGCATCTTTTTCATTGCATTTCCAGGAAATGCAAAAGAAAGTAAGAGAGAAGACTGATGAACAGTTCTATTAATCTTGCCCATCCTCTGTGCAGTAACTGGTTCCAGAAATTTTATGTGGGAATTGGGGCTAACCAGAGATTGAAATCTAAACATCCAATTTTGGCCACACAGAGTTCTGTCTTTTCACCAAAGTGGAAAATTTTCAAATAAAACACAGAGGCCCAGTGGAACTTACTGAGAACAAGTCTTCAGTTCCTCAAGGCTTTCCTATTTTTAAAAAATATATAGGGTAATTCTATACAGTGGCCTTGAAGAAATTGCCTTCACTAATATGATTCCTCTCTAATCCTTAAATCAACCTTATTTATTTTTTTTCTCTGTGGATGCCTTTCACCTCAACTTCCCTGTATTTTGAAGAAAAGGTAACTAATTTCCAAAGCATGGTTTCAGGAAACCAACAGTGTCATGTCCAATTGCCTAGAAAAATACAAATCGATTCAGCATTCTGGTCCGATCCTATATTTGTGCAGGGTTTTCCTATCTCATCCTCATCACTTCTTGCTAAGGGAGACCAGAGTCAACACTAAAGAAGTGGACACAGCAGAATTGCACTGAAATGGGGCAGGGGGCATGATGGGAAGTTGGGCTGAGTGAGGAGGTCGCAGGACTGCTAGCCTCACCAGGATGGGGCTCACTCAGCAATAGCATGCAAGACAGTCGTCTTAAAAGCAACAAGGCCTTCAGAAATAAACAGCAAGGGAAAAAAAAAGCATTTCTCATTTCTTTCAGTGTCTTTGCAACTTGCACCATGAAAATTTTATTTCCTAGCACTGAGGATCTTAGAAATATCCACACAAAAGTCCTTGAAAGATATAGTATAATATATTCAAATGACCAAGAAGGAACAAAATCATATCATCTTGCTTTGTTTCTTTTAAAATACTGATCTTTACTTATAATTATTTGTTTCTTCTTTGCTGTCTGCCTCCTTGCTAGATGGTGAGCCCCTGAAGGCACGGATCTTTTTTGGGGCACCACCATATGTTAAGTACCTTCTACAGTGCCTGGTATGCAGTGGGTACTCAATAAATGTGTGTTGAACAAATAGATTCCATGCATTTCTGAGCAAACTGGCACTTTCACCAAATTCTGCTTCATTTCTTTCTTTTAATGTCCACCCACTCCAACTGATCCATCAGCAACCACAGGAAAATTTAAGAACAATTTCCCCAGAAAACTTCAGGTTATGAAGGTGTCTTGAAAAGACCACCAGAACAGCCCTGCTTTTGCACCGTATTCTTCGTTTATTGGCTAGGAGTCCTTAACATCATAGTGCTCTAAACATTTCCCTTGGATAAAAGGTCCATGGCCCAAAGGGGGACATTCTGTCCTTTTCACCCTGTTTGTCAGCTCACATCAGGTCCAGTCAGCCCTGATGCTTGCTGTGTTCCAATAGAAAGTAAATGAAATTGCTCAAATTAAAATGCCCAAATGCTTATTTGAAAAGGCCACCTTTACTTTTGTCACTCCTAATTCCAAAGGCAGTGCTATTTTCCTAGCTTGGCATGCTTCTCCCAGGTCAAGGGGTTTCTGTGAAACGTCCTGAGTTCTGCAAGGAAGAGAGTTTGGAAAAATTTATTATGTTTGGCCTGCCACCTCCCCAAAGCCTGAAAATAGTCACTGCTGATCCCTTTCCCAAAAAACAAATAATAAAAACCAAACAAACCACCCCCTACGCACAAAAAACACTATTTCTTCTGAGCGTGTGTCTCCTGTGATTAGTATGAAGAACTGCTTCAATGCACCCTAGAAGGCTCTTTTGAGATTTAGAGTACAAGATGGAAGACCTGGTTGGAACTGCCCTCCCAAGCAGCGCCCCTGCTTGCAGAATCTCCTTCCTTCTTCTCCCTCTCCCTTTTCCTCTTCTTCTTCCCTTTCCTCCCCCTCATCTTCTTCTCCTCTACCTCCTCCTCGTTCTTTTTTCTCTCCTTCTCTTCCTTGTCCTCTTGTATAGACTTCTTCCTGCCATATGTATGGACACTTATGGAAACCCTGCCTGCTCCCTGAAGTTTTTTCCAGTTCACCTGAAGAGAGGTAGTCATTTAATTTTCTAGACATCATTGACCTATAAGAGTAAAGATTGGGCCATGTGATGTTCTGGAGGAAACATCAGTCTGAATATTCTAGGATTCTTTCCAGTGGATTACAAGCTCTACAGAGACAAGGATCATGCCTGACTCACCAGCATATTCCTGGTCCATTCCTGGTAGGCATGCAATGCACATCTATGGGAAGAATGAATATTCGAATGATCAGGGTGACTGTTGATATAATCATACTTTGCACATCTTCACCTCCTGACTTCACTACATGTTTGAAATCATTAATTCTTAGAATGGGTAAACTGTAAGGGAAATATCATCTAGTCCTAATCATGGCTACTGTGACCTCCTCATTGAAGTGTTGTGATCTCTCCTCTCACCTCCAATGGTTTTAATCTCTTTTACTTGCTCATTTTTCTTATAACATTTTTCTTCTAACATATAATTTACCTGTAGTTTGTTATTTATTTTCTTGCTCCTCCAATTGGATTGTAAACTCCACAAGAGCAGGGTTTCTTGCCTATTTTATTCACTATTGTCTCCCAATCACCCAGAACAGAACCTGGCACATATTAAGGGCTCAATAACTATTTGCCAAGTGAATAAACAATAGAATTATGTTTACATATGGACTGTGAGAGTTTTTCTTAAATCCCCAGCCCAATTCCACACCTGTGGAACCAGGATATTTAGGGATGTGGATGCCAGGAATCTACATTTTTATCAAAGAGTGTGGTATGGCTCTTCTGAGAACCATTAGTTCATCCAACTCAGTCATCTAGAAATAATTCTGAAGTCCAGGGAGATATAGTCTCCTTGAGGCCAGGTGGGCTATTTAATGGTGCACATAACTGTAGTTCTTTCTTTTCTGAGGAGCTTTCTACTCCAGTGACCTCTGAGCTGGATTTACTTAATATAGGTTCACTGCCATTACTACCTTGGTCTTTGAGATTAAGCTAATAGAGGACAAAATTACAGTCTCTGAATTTACTTTGTGGTGCAGCTCAGAAGGTAGGAAGTTCATAAAGGACCCTTTGATGTCTTTGCACAGAAGAACCACCCTATTTCCACATTGAGATGCCACTATTTCCTTTCTTCTTCTTCTTCTAGTTCCTGGACATCTCCCTTAAATGGACCACCCAGGAAACATTCCCTCCAAAGTACCTTCATTATGACCCAGAAACCTCTCTCCAGCTGATGTGTGACAAGTGTCCTCCTGGCACCTACTTAAAACAGCACTGTACGGCAAGGCGGAAGACGGTGTGTGCCCCTTGTCCTGACGACTACTACACAGACACCTGGCACATCAGCGACGAGTGTCTGTACTGCACACCAGTGTGCAAGGAGCTGCAGTATGTCAAGCAGGAGTGCAATCGCACCCACAACCGCGTGTGTGAATGTGAAGAAGGGCGCTACCTCGAGGTGGAGTTCTGCCTGAAGCACCGGAGCTGTCCCCCCGGGTTCGGAGTGCTGCATGCTGGTATGTACCAGCTTTCAACAGGCCGCAAAATTAATTAGGATCGTATGAAGTCAAGTAGTAAAGAAAGTTTAAGGGAACACTTTTGTCTAATGGTATCACAGGATAGCAAATTGCAAAGATAATGGAACCTGCTAGGTATGTACTATGTGTCTGGATCGCGGCCGAATGAACGTTTCTCAGAGTAATACTCTGCCGCTCTAGGTGATTTAGTGACAAATCTCAAATGCAGCAAATTGCTCTCTAATGAGATGCGTGATGGATTGCTTTTTTAAAGGGACACTCTCTGAGCTGCACTGTTTATAACTGATAGGTATTTCTATGTTTCACTTCAGCATGGACAGCTTCAAACTGCAGTGCTTTTTGACAAACATCAGGAATCTTAATTGATACCAAGAGAGTAATTATGCTGATATTAATGAGACTCTGGAGTGTTAACAATGAACAGTTATAATTAATTATTCAAAAAAATGAGAATGGCTAAGGGAAATGCATTTCATTATAAAAAAAAATGAAGCTAGTTCTTCCTTTGGCATGGGAGTTCAGTATCTGGGAAGATAAAGACTGTAGCAGTATCTCATCAATGAGCTTTTCTTTATCTTAGATAAAGCAGATTGCCAAGCCTAGAGTAAGCACTTGTCTACAAACAAAGTGCTTTCTCTTTCTGCATTTTAAACAGCATAGGTTAAGGCCAGTGAACACTGAATCTTTTAAAACCGCAACCACATTTTTTTTCCCTACCATATTCACAAAGCTCCCATGTAGTCTCATAGCTTGGAAAATTAAGAGTAAATCATTGACTTTTTTGGAGGAAGTGGTAATCAGTACAGATTCTGATTACTCAGTTTGAAGCAGTATTTCTCAGCCTCTACACCACCAACATTTTGGGCTGGATAATTTGTTTCGTGGGCAGCTGTCCTGTGCCTTGTAGAGTGTTTAGGAACCTCCCTGGTCTCATCACAACATGCTCCTCCTAGGGTGGTGACAACCAAGAGTGTCTCCAGACATTACCAATTGTCCCCTGATGGCAAAATTGCCTTTGGTTGACAACCACTGGTTTAGAGAATGCTAGTTATTTGTAACTCTTTTAACTTCCAGGGGGAGTGATATACAGAGTTCTAAGTTATTAGATGACAAATGCAAAGCAAACATGTTGAAAAATTGAAATCTATTGTTTCCTAAGTTGTGAATCTTGTAAAATTAATCACAGTAGAGGCAAATTGCATAGTAGTTCCTTGAAACACCTAGAGTATGAGTATTTGAAGGAGAAATTGGTGACACTTTCTAGTTTTTATTGGGTGATACTTTGGGACTCAAAAGCTAAGTTAAGTTGTAGGGGGGAAATGCCCATCCAACAAAAATAAATTTGCTTAATTCAATTCAGTAAGATGTATGTGGAGAAAAATTAATGAAGGCACTAGGCCGCTTGGAAATTAGAAAATTTTGAAAAAGAATGGAAATAGTAAGGACTTTTCTCACATCAGCATGGAAAGCTGTTTGTAGAACGAGGTCAGCCGGCAGCCAGAGGACCAGCACAAAGACGCATGTTTGCTTTTGTGGCCCCAAAGTGGGCTTTATTTACCTTTTACCCCCTGAAAACCCACAGGGTAGTTCCTCGTGGACAATAGGAGGTTTCCTTCCCAAGGCGAAGGAAGGACTATTCAAGTTTTTTCTAAAAAGTATTTAATAACCATTCCTTTTTATTGTTGTTGGTTTTTTTTTTGAAGTCAGATTGTCTCCATATTTTAGTCACTTTGTCTGTTAGTATTAAAAGTCTCACGTCATTACTTATGGCTAGCACGGTGAAGTTCTCAACTGTAGAACAGAACTACCCTCATCATTATGACATTGAACGTTTGGTCTGCCAGATTATAATCTTTATGTTTCCATTGATATTAATAGGGCAAAAAATCATTTACTTATATGGGTGAACCTTTCCTTATAAAAAGTGCTATCAATTATAAAACAGGGAAGTCCTACTCAGCAAGGTCATTATATAAAGCCTTCGAAGACACTAAGAAACTTAACTTCTATCATTCTTGGATTCCTTTTGTTAAAGAACTTTAAAGACGAAGCTACCTGAAAGAATGTCATGTCTTGTATCAATGACTTTCTCATTGGGATGCATGCAAAGACCCAATCCGCCAATGTGTATCTGAAGAATGCCAAGTTCTTTGTGTGGTTGGCTTTCCAGAACATGTGACGGTTGGCAAAGGGAGACTTGGATCCATGTGTTCAAGTCCACTTATTTCTAGAATATTAGCAATGAAAGAATACCATGGAATCTCTGCCCAGGAATCTTCACTTAGGATATTGTAGAATTTGGTGTGGAGTTGAATGTCATTCAAAAAGAGGAATATAGTAAGAAAGTACTTTAAAAAATATATTCCCCTTTGTCAGTTGGTTCCTAAGATGCCATCACTGTAGTGCTGGAGGTGGCATTTAATATGTGGAGGTTTTCTGCCTGTGGTTTCCCACCTCTCCTTTTTGTCCTGCTAGCCCTTCCTCATTTTTACTGGTTAATGCATCGTTAATCCCTTTAGAAGAAGCAGGAGATGAAACTAGAACCAAACCATTTTGCTTTTTTTTTTTTTCCTGAATTTGATACAATGAGATGGGAGATTCAAATTTTTAATAACTGAAGTTTATTAACTTTCTGTAGCTTTCATTTGTCCCTTTTGCATTTGTTATCTTGCATAAGCCAGAACTGGCCTATAAAAGCTACTTTTGAAGCTGAAATCTAAATCTGTTCAACTAGCTTACACTAGATGGAGGTATTTTCATATGCAAATATGCTCTAATATATGATTTATCCATGAATAATAGAGTCAAGGGTTTGAAGGTATTTATTTTTAATGGCCCCTTTAGTTGTCTGGTTCAAGTTGGCCTACCGGTGATTTCTCCAGATTTGTCAAGTATTTTTCCACCATGAAATAAATGCCCTTGCAATCGCCCTTCCCTGAAATTTTAATGACTAGACTCTTAAAACTCAACAGTTTAAGCAAACGGTATATCATCTTCCATTTACTGTGTGGCTTAACTGCAGGCTTACGCTTTTGAGTCAGCGGCCAACTTTATTGCCACCTTCAAAAGTTTAGTGTAATGCTGTAAATTTTTACTCCTCAAGGTTAGCATACTTATGAGTTGCTTCACAATTAGGATTCAGGAGAGAAAGAACTTCGGTAGGAACAGATCAGAATTGAGCGACACAACATTCAGTGGGCACTGATTTCAGAGAATGATAACCCAGCAGTTACACATCCATCTGGATGCTTTTCCAGGATAATTGTGTGAAGGATATGGAGGCAATACTACTGACGTTGTCGCACACACAGGACTAATGAATACCCTCCCTTCTTCCCTTCCCTCTCACATTTGGAAGTGTTTTGTGGGTAACAGCAAAACGAACTTGTGTTTGTATTGCTAGGAAGGGAGACTGCCTAAGGGGCTAACTGGAGAGTTTTGTTCTGTGTGTCTAATGAAGTGAAAAATGAGAATGCCTGAAGTTTGGTACAACGTCAATAGTAAAAACGTAGCAAAAGAGCCATTAAAACTAAGTGAAAAGTCTTTCTAAAACTGTGTTGAGGGTATCTGCTGTGAAAGTATTTGAGAAGAAGGTGCTAAGTTGTGTGGTATTTTCTGTAGGGACCCCGGAGCGAAATACGGTTTGCAAAAGATGTCCAGATGGCTTCTTCTCGAACGAGATGTCCTCAAAAGCACCCTGTAGAAAACACACAAATTGCAGTGTGTTCGGCCTCCTCCTGACTCAGAAAGGCAATGCTACCCATGACAATGTATGTTCTGGAAACAGTGAACAGACTCACAGATGTGGAATAGGTAATTATCAGTCAAATAATTGTGCCACCTCTGGCCACCTTCTTAGTCAAACTCATATTTCCCGTCTTGAATTTTAACCAGCTATTCTATTCTAAGACACTTCTCTGTGCGTCATCACTAAAGTCACACTCAAAGTCCTTCAAAAAGTACTCATTTTCTCAGAGGTCATGCTCCAAATCCCGACTTTTCTCCTTTCACACTCGAATCAAAGCTCACTCCTGGAAAAAAGGGTGGTGTCTTGATTATGTCTGAGGTCAAATTAGCAGAGTCCAAATTGCAGAATTTTTTGTTATGTAATTTTATCACTTTGAAGAATACCCGTCTTATTAACCCAAGTATAAATTGGGTCAAGAAGCACAGTAACATAAATTGATGACAAATTAGAAATGTAAAACTGGCTTTTTACCTATGGTATTGCTGTGTCTATTATACAGAAGTTCCAAGTTCCTCTTGCCTTAAACCCTTTATTCAGGAAGGGTCACTGGCTCAGAGCTCAAGTAATCCGAATGCATCCCAGGTTGCTGAGGACAGGTGTCCTCACCCTGTCACTCCTACCACAAGACTAATCCTACACCTTTTACCAAGGACTCACTACACCAACGATAGTCTGTCTTTTAGCATTCAGCTAAACAATATCATGAACCAGCCTGACTCTCCCCAAGCATCTGTTCATATTGCACAGAAGTGAACACAACATAGGAATGTGAATTGGGAGATTGAAGTTTCCAATCCAGTCCCAATGTTTTTTTCACTGTGTCATTGAAATCCTAAATAAGTTATTTAGTCTTTCTACTTTCTTATCTAAAAAATGGATGAAGTGAAGGGGCAGTAAGAAGAATGACTTCTAACTTTAACACTCTCTTTAGTATGTGTAATATTTTGTTTTGTCATCCACTGAGCACTTACTATGGGCTCTACAAAAACACTGTTAAGGCTCCTCAAGTTCAATCGAGGGCATGAATGGCAGAGCCGGGACTCAAACCCAGGCCCGACGAATCCAAAGACAAACTCTCACTCCCTGGGACTTACTGACCCTACCCAGACATGCAGGACGTCACACCTCTTTTCTAAATGACATGTTTCCTGTGTGTGACTATTTTCACATTTAATAGATGTTCACACATTTATATCTCTTCTCATTCCCAAAGGTAAAATGATGTGTTTGTGTATGTACAGAAAATAATACGCTATTCCAGATTATTTCCAAGCTCCTTTCAAAGCAATGATTACATCTGTTTGGGCACTGGTCTTGAAGTATCCTGCAGGCACTAGGTACATGTTTAACAGAATGTTAATATTTACATTAAATCATCGATTTTTTGCTGTAATTAATTTATTGCAATATTATGCTTTTATTAAATATTTATTAAACTTTTTCCCCCAAAAAGCCCTAAAAGAACATAAGAAAGGACAGAAGTCCAGTTGGATTTGTGATCTACCACTATGACCAGCCAAGAGAAGGCTGGTTTTATTCAAATTTTTCATTTTAGCACATCTTATTTTGGAAAGCTCAATTGTGTTGGTCTTTAAGTTTTGGATTTTGGCCAATAGACTTCCAAGAGTCCAATTGTTGAGCAAATCTTGGTTTTTCCCTCCTTCCATTAGATGTCACCCTGTGCGAGGAGGCGTTCTTCAGGTTTGCTGTTCCTACCAAGTTCACCCCTGACTGGCTCAGCATCCTGGTGGACAATTTGCCTGGCACCAGAGTAAATGCAGAGAGTGTAGAAAGGATAAAAAGACGACACAGCTCTCAAGAACAGACTTTCCAGCTGCTGAAGTTATGGAAACATCAAAACAAAGACCAGGATATGGTCAAGAAGATCATCCAAGGTATGGTAACCTGAAATAGACGAGTTGATTGGAAATCAGAGACACCCTTTAATCATGGATTTAGTTGTGTGGACAATGTTTCCTGTTTGGAATTAGTGTTACAATGAAAATGTTGTCAGGAAGTGACGGTACGCATGCTGTTCTCAGAACAATCATGCAGGGTTTTATTTTCACTTCCTCCACATCCCCCCACCCAACTGTCTTTTTAGCGTGTATATATAAGCCACAATGTGTTTCTAGAGCAATGTGTTTGTAGACCTCAGGAAATTTCACTTTAAATCCCTTCGCAGTTTTATTAGCATCCCCTCTGACTTTCCTAGAAGTTCTTTAACCACTTTGAACCTTTGCATTTCCGCCAAGAAGCTCTGTTGTATTTATTTGGTAATTCTCTCTGGAGAGCCTCCCAGTATCTTCGAGATATCCTCTCGTTAATCCTCACAAGGCAGCCGATTTCAAAATTACCATTTTAATAGCATATGTTGTAAGGATTAATGAGATAAGGCCTGCAGAGTGTTTGAGTTTCTTAGAAAAAGGGGCTAGTTAAAATCAAATACTCTCATATTTCAGAGTTTTCTATAGAATCTCCTTTAGAAAGTGAGTGTGTGTGTGTGCCTGTGTGGTGATGATGATGATGATGATGATGATGATGATGATGATGAGAGAATCCAAAGGGAAAAGAAAATTGCATATAGTGTGGACTGCAAGCTTTAGGTTATACAGCGGAAAGAAATCTGAATTCAATTAACAATGAGAGGACATGCCAGAAAAAAATGAGGGAGGTTTTTTGTAATGTAGACAATGTCAACGAGAAATTCACTCTCCTCTCCACTGGAGTTAAATGAGTCCTAAAACTACCATAAAATCCTCAAACATCTGAAACTAGGGCAACAGATTTTGGGAGACTTAATATTTTTGGCAGCTGAATGCATTCACTTGTGCAAAGAGCAAACTTTTCTCCTGTTTTTGGCAAACCAAATGTATTCTTTGAAAGTCTAATTAGCCCTAAAGCAAAGAGAGAAGGAAGTAGAGAATCAGAGACTGTTAAAGTCAGAAGGGACCAAATCCCGATTTTATAAATGAGGACATTTCAGCCCAGGAAGATGAACTGACTTGCCTTAGGGCTCAGATACTAAATGACTTATGTCATTAATAGAAACATTAGTGACTCCCTCTTATGTTTATGTCCTAGCTCATTACAGAAATATTCTCTAGGCTGCGTGTATCATCATGTCTCTGAGCCTCAGATTACGGGGTTTTTTAAATTTTCTTCTCAGTGGTAGTAATTCTCTTGTACTCTTTATCAAAGACCATTTGAAGTAACTGACTCTTTTAAAATAGCACATATGTTAGATATTGACTAAGAAAGTTTATATTACAAAATAACTAACTTGAATATTTTCTGTTTTTCTGAAATGTCACGGTTTTAATTTCTCAAACTTTTTTTGAAAAACTGAGAATGATGTGCCTGTAATTTTCTACTAGAGATCTTCAAAATTAGGACTTCTCACTGAGCTTTGTTGGATGCCTAGAATATACAGCATGTTGTCTTACAGTAACACAAAGTAATATTTATCTTGGTGCTAAGAAATATCTAGCATCACTTAAGTCTCCCTCCAAACAAATGAAGCCAAAGGTTATCCCTAAAGTTCTGAAACTTGGAGAACCTTTGCCTCGGGTACCTGTGGTGGCATCAGAAGAACAGACGTGACATGGATGTCTCTCTGTGCTTTTACTCTGTGCAGATATCGACCTCTGCGAAAACAGCGTGCAAAGGCACATGGGCCACACAAACCTCACCTTCGAGCAGCTCCGCAGGTTGATGGAAAGCTTGCCGGGGAAGAAAGTCACAACAGAAGACATTGAGAAAACAACAAAGGTGTGCAAGTCAAGTGAGCAGATCCTGAAGCTGCTCAGCCTATGGAGAATAAAGAACGGCGACCAGGACACTCTGAAGGGCCTGATGCATGCACTAAAGCACCTGAAAACATACCACTTTCCCAAAACGGTCACTCAGAGTCTGAAAAAGACCATCAGGTTCCTTCACAGCTTCACAATGTACAGATTGTATCAGAAGCTATTTTTAGAAATGATAGGGAACCAGGTCCAATCAGTAAAAATAAGCTGCTTATAACCAGAAACGGTCATCCAGCTGTTTCCTCCCCGTGGACCAGATCCAATGGAGGAGTAAACTGTTTCTCAGGCACTTGAGGGGGTACAATGATTTCTTTCTCATTACCAAGGACTAGATTTGGCCCCAGGGCACACACACATATAAAAAATGATGGTGTGGAGAAAGAAACCCCAAATAGTTTATCCAGCTGACAGATCTGGTCCCATATCTACTGACTCTATTTTCCCTTATCACTGCTTGCAGTAATTCAACTGGAAATACGAAACTAGACTCCATTGTGCCTTACTAAATATGAGAATGTCTAACTTAAATAGCTTGAGATTTTGGCTGTCCAGAGGCTTTTATTAGAAAGCCATTTTTTTTTTCTGTAAAAGTACTAATATATCTATAACACTATTACAGTATTTGCTATTTATATTCATTCAGATATAAGGTTTGTACATATTATCATCCTAAAGGGAAACTGTGTAAGACTTAATTTTAGAAAGAAAAAATTTATATATTCTGTTTATTATTGACAAATGAGAGAGATAAAATATATTTTTTAACAGAAAGTTTGTAGCATTTCCTAATAGGTACTGCCATTCTTCCTATGTGGAGTGTATATGTAATATAATTTAACCTGTATAAGCTATATCATTTTATGGAAAATGCATTATTTAGTCAATTGTTTAATGTTGGAAAGTGTTTGAAATATAAATTATCTGAATATTAGATGCGCTGAGAAATTGAATGTATCTTATTTAAAAGATTTTATGTTTTTACTATACAAACACCACCATTAAAGTTTTCAAATTATTTTTCATTGCTTTTCCTCTTGTTTTTATTTGAATGGAATATTGGTAGGTCTGAGTTTTTGTAATTTTCTTCTTATATCACCAGGACCATCTGAGAATTGTTAAAAATGCAGATTTCGGGGTCAAGAAACCTGCTTTTTTTGACAAGCTCCAAAGCACTTCTTATTACATTAAAACTGGAGAACTTTTAAGGTCAAACTTAGCAATACAGATGGTGCAAATCATTAGTAACTGTTGACATGGGTGCTGAGAGGCCAACTCCGTAAGTTATTCTGGTTGCAAGTTACAGAAACCGGCACTACTTCGTTTAGGAAAAAATTAATTAGAATGGTGGTGCACTGGGTTGAATGGTGCCCCTTCCCCAAATCGGTTCACTTTATAATGCCCAGAACTAGTCAATGTCACCTTTGTAGATGTAATTAAATTAGAGATTTTGAGATGACGAAATCATCCTGGATTTTAGGTGGGCCCTACATCCAATGACAAGTGTCTTTGTAAAAGACAGACAGAGGGGAGGGACAGAAGAGAAGATGATGTGAAGAAAGAGGCAGAGATGGGAGTGATGAAGCCATAAGCCAAGGGAGCTCGGGGAGGCGAGGAATAGATTGCCCCTCGGGGTGTCTGTAGGGAGTGCAGTCTTGCTGATTTTGGACTTCTGGCCTCCAGAACTATGAGAGAATGAATTGCAGTTGTTTGAAGCCACCAAGATTGGGGTAATTTGCTGCAACAGCCACTGGAAACTAATATAAGTTGAATCCTAGCCTCACAAATAGCAGAATTAAGATCACTCTGGCACCATTGTGAGCAGAAATTCTGACGCTGTTTCCTAATCCTACATTTCTGTATCTTTCAGTTCAAAATTTCAAATCCCCAGGAGAGAAATTCTGGTCTTACATTGGCATAAAGACCTGGCCAGTGAGGGCCTATCTTCATCAGCTGCAACACCCAGGAAGGGGATGTTGTGAACAGGACCCACCATATCCCAGCCTTTCCTGTCTGTGTTCTTATCTCTCACTCTACTGTGACTTAGATTTAACATTGACGCAGATCAACCCTACTTTGTGAAACTAGATCAGGCAGATCCAGGTGAATATTATACAAACTCATAAATCCAGGCAAATGAAAAACGGAGGGGAAGTCAAGGGGCTCCAACCTGGAGAACCAAGTCCCAAGGTTGGAACACTTGAAGTGGGAAAAATAAGTGCTGTAGCCATAAGTGGGTGGACAGGAGTTAACCGATGGTCCGAATTTTCCCTTCAGAAGCTCCAGTTTCTCCGCCAAAATTTCTATTAATGGATATTGAAGCGGCCTGCCCACATCAGTTCAACTTAAGAAAAGTTTGAAAGTTAATGATATCAAGTCTAAATCATTCCAATGCTCAGTTGCTTGGTTTTCCTGGCTGCTCCTTTGGGATAGGTCTACCTCAAGCTTCTCCTCCAAGGGAGATAGAATTCAGAAGTTCATGCCCGTTTGTCTTTTTTTATTTTTAATTTTGAAATAATTTTAAATGCACAAAATCATTGAAAAGATAGTATAAAGTACCTGTGGTGAAGGATTTTGAAAAATATGCTGCAATCATTTTGTCTGATATTTCTCATGAATAGACTGATATTATGGGGAGGGATATCACCTAGAGGATGTTGCTTCTCACATCCTATCAGGGGCAAATGAGCAAGGCTAATTACTGTTGATAGTAACTTTGATGACTGAGTTAATTTTTATATAAGATGTGAGTTATGTATTGAAGTTGTTTTTTTTTTTTTTTTTAACATACGGTCATCCAGTCATTCCAATATGATCAATATGATTTGTTGAAAAGGCTAAGTTTTCTCTATTTAATGGTCTTCATATCTTTGTCAAAAATCAGTTGATCATATTTGTGTGGGTATATTTCAGGACTCTTTTCTGTTCTGTTTTTTTATAAATTTATCCTTTCACCTATGCCACATTGTCTTAATTACTGTCACTTTATAGTAAATCTTAAAATCATTTCTGATGATTACACTGTCACTTGGGAGTGTGTGTGAGTGTTTCCCTTGCTTTTTTGTATAACTCCTAACTTTTGGCTAAAAGTCAAATATATTGTGTAGACCAGTGGAAACTAAGGTACATAGTTTTTATACCTGGATATGGACATGCCTTTCCTTCTGCTAGAATTGTAATGGAAGACTTTGCATTAATTCAGTTAGTAAGTGGACTAGTTTTGTTGTTGTTTTGTTTTTGCTATGATTATACTCAGAGCATCACAGATTTCAAATTCCTACAGAATGTTTGTTGGATGGTGGATGTGTATTAGATCAATGCCTGTTTGATTCTGAGTTTTAGGTCTTCCCCTTGAACTACACCTCAAAGAGGTCCCCTTTGCACATTCTTGGCCTTCTCCCATTCTTTGTCTAGCAGTATTTCACTGTTACGTGTCCTTTGAAGCTTCTTAGCTTCATGGTAGAGGAAGGGAGGTGCAGGCTCTGTTATGATTAAGTCCCTTAAGTGCACCTGTGTCCCCCAGGTATGTAGCCTTCTCAGTTCTCAGGCTCCTTCCTAGCCTGCAGTTGGGAGCTCAGCACTTAATCCTGCCCCTTGTCTCAAGAAGGGACTTTGTCCTTTTATCTTAAAGCCATCACTTTACACCCTCACCCTCAGATTAACGCTTTTGTTCTTCTGGGTGAGATGTCTGGCCCTCGCTGCAGGGCTACTGCCCCTCCTTCCAATATCTTATGGTTCTTTCTGATCTACTCAGTGAGTGTTCAGTGGGGTTCAGGGAGAAAGAGCCTGCAAAGGTGTTGGGAGGTCATTAAAACCACTTGACCCTCAAGCTGGACCCAGGCAAGCAGAGGCTCTAAACCTCCTCCCCTGTCCTGGGAACATGTGTTCTGCGCACCCTTCCCACAGTGGCAGCCATTTTCAGGATGACTCCTTGAGGGATTAAGGTGTTGTTGAGACCATCTGGACTGGATACATGACTGAATTCCATTAAGGACTCTTATAACTTTTAGATTCTGTAGGGTAGATGCAGAGACCGACTTGTCTTGTGGTCGCTCAAAATAATCCTCGTAGTAATTTCCCTCATGCATTAAACTGCCACTTACCAATTTGGGGTGGTCTGCCTCTTTCTTTGGTCTGTCCTTGCCTTCTTTTGGCAAGGGTGCACTTTTGGATTTTATCCGGGAAGCTCCCAAGGTTACAAACCAACAAAAATGGTAAAGACTTCTCCAATTTCTGCAGCACCCAGGAGTTTCACACTATTCCACCAACCCAGACACAGACAGCCTTTGAGAATGTGTCAGCTCTCCTAGCTGGACTGTTTTGTGTGTGTGTTATTTTTTTCTTCTTATTTAATAAATTATTATAAAGTTTAGGCCATACTAAAAAATTCAAACAGTAGGAGAAGGTGTACATAAAAAAGTCATTTCCTCACTCCACAGTCCCACTTCCAGGAGTTTGGGTATCGCTCTAGAAGTGTGCTGTCCCTACATAAGCACATATATTTTTCATTTTAAAAACACATCCATACTTTATGGGTGTCTTTCCACATCAGCACATTCAGATCTGCTTCATTCTTTTAGGACTGAGTAACTGATTTAACCAATTGCCTATATGTGGACATTTTGATTGATTCCAGTATTTTATACACAGCATCTTTACATAGTGGCACATTGAATGGGAGTGGGTGAATATTTCTCCTAAAAGTTTACAATTTGTATTGATTAGAATAGATTCTGATGATCAGAATAGACTTCCAAAAGCAGTATGGCTAGGCTGGCAGGTGGGCTCAGGAGCTGAGGATCTCATTGCTACTAAAAGAACAAGGTCATTGCTATGGCTGTTCTGAAAGAGTCACATACTAGTGCTCGCTTGGGTGAGTAACTACAAATCACAGCAAAGAGCAGAAGAGTAGCTTACACATAAAAAGGCCCCTGTCACTTCACGTCAAGGAAATAAATCAAGTAGCAGCAAATAGCAAAATAAAAAGAAATAAATGTTTCAGAACAAACTGTTATATTCATTTGGTATCAATAAAATTGTCCAAAACAAACCAGAAGACCATGACAAGTTATAGCTGTGTAAATGATGAAATCTGATATTTACTGTTTAAATTCAGCAGCTGAAAGAAGTCCTTTGTAAAGAAAATGAAAGAGAAGTTTACATGGGTTACTTCCAGACTACATTATTCTTTAGAAAAATATGACCTGTGAGTTAGAATTTGGACATTACTGCTACATCTTTCTTCACGTCTGCATCATGGTGATTAACTAAGACTCTTGTTCTCTGGGCACTTTCTTCTCCATATAACAGGAAAAGCAGTGAACCTTAGCTGAAAGTAGGCTGAACAGTGAAATGGCCTTCCTTTTTGAGACAGTTATTTATATTCTGAAATAGAGAAAGAACTTGAAGAAGAATCTCCTTTGCCACATAGCCAACATAAAGGAATGATGAACCTACTGGGTCACCAAGCTGACCTTCTGTCATGGCTGGCTTTTCAGACAAATCCAACACTTTCAAAACTTGAACCTTAGTGTTTCCATTTCATGAAAGCGTCACTTGGAACAGATTTCTTGTATACTCCCTGCCCCCCACACATAAATAATCTCCCTTATCATCAACATCCTGCATCAAAGCAGTACATTTGTTACACTTAAAGAACCCACATCAACACATTATCACCTGAAACCCACAATTTACATCAGTGTTCACTCTTGGTGTTATTCATCCATGTTTTTTTTTTTTAATTCATGAATTTCAATTTAGTTTTTTTGCTTTTTGTTATAATTATGAGAACATTACAATTCCAACGCTCTACATCCTCCAGCTCTCTGCATTCATCCCAGAAAGAAGCCAGAACCCAGTCAATTACATTCTTTAAACACTTGCTGCTAAAAATTCGATGGGAGTTAACTATTCTCATGAGTCCAGACCCACTGTCTCCTCTTGTCCACCCCAAAACCTACACAGGTTGTAAAGTATTTCTGATGAGTTTGTTTTATGGACTGAAGAATTCAGACCAAGAAAAGTATTCTATGAAGCCTTTGTATTTATGTAACCATGCTTTTCTATTCTACCTATTCCATTAAGCATCTTATTCAATACATCATCTTCAGTATTTTATTTACATGTTGAAAATCTAATTTGTTACTTCAGTGAAAAAAATACTTTTGAGAGCCCAGTATACTTAATTAAAAGCACTTTATACTCAGTTCTAAGCAAGAGATACAGTGGCAAACCATTACTACTCTCAGGAGCCTAATCTTAGGTTGTTTTCACTTGTTATTTGTGAAACCCTCCCTGTCAAACACAACAGTGTTTATATTAAAGTTGTAGAGCTGAGTGAGGGAGAAAGGGAGAGCTCTAACAACAGAGAATTCTGGGCTCTTCTCACCAATGCAGAGACTGCACCTTTGGAGATGTTCCCTAAATTGATGCCCAAATTCAATCTGAGGGATAAACTTTGACTACTCTCTTCCCTTGATCAAAGTTTATAACAGTGGCTATAATTAGTGTAATTATGGTTGCTGATATTGAATATAACTATACTCTACTTCTTTGACTTTCTTCCTATTGTTTTCCAAATTTCTTTCTCCTCAAATCTAAGAAACTATAAAACACAGATTTAACAGTAATAATCGCCTACAACAATAATCTCTGTAACGAGCTTAAATATGTACATCTGTTCTGAAGATGGTTATAATCTAGTTGGGGAGATAAGACATACACATGAAAGAGTAATTGCTAATACCAGATGGTACACACTTAGTGCCAATTGAATTGTGTAAACACGGCACAGGCATCAAATGTCATATCTGAAGCCTAGGGCAAGCCAAGAAGCAGTAACTTTAGCTGAGTCTTGTAGACACATCTAGGCAGAGAGAAATTTGTAGGATATTTTAGACATAAGGAATTGCATTGGAAAAGCCATAGAGACTAAAATGTACATACTATGTTAAGAAAGCATTGTCTAGACTCATGCAGTTTATATAAAAAATTCAAAGACTAACATAAAGTAAGCTTGTAGAAATCTATTATTAACAAACTGTGGGTTGTAATAGGAAGACTAATTGCTTTGTCTACCCCGAACTCTTCATTTTAGTCTAGTAAGTGGCCTTCTTTTAGGGAATTTCTCTCTCCCATCCTACCCCGTAGCCTCTCTTTCTGGTCACTCCAATCCTTCACCATAGCTATTCTAAGACATTCAGTAAGAGACCTTTCTTAGCATCTATGCATTTGAACTTACCTAGAATTTTTCTGTCCAATGAAAAGCTATGAAAGTGTAAACCTAAAGCTGCCAGAGACCACAGATGAAGAGAGCTAGCAGAGAGAACTAGGAAGAAGAGACAGGCAAAGAGTCCCGATGATGTTCAAGCCCCTGGTTCTGGCCACATCTTTTCTTCCTGTTATTTACTTTTGTGAACCATTGACTTCTCTTTCTCATCCAAGTCATTAATAAGAGTCCTGACTAATATGTGGAGTAAACAAGAGGTCCTTAAATAAGAGACAAAGATATTTGACTTTGAGGAGTTCACTGTGATGACTGTGAGATCCTTACCACCTGAGAATCTTTCATTTTATATTTACCTATACACAATAGGAGCCACTGAGGTTTTAAGAGAGGTATTGATGTATGCAAAGCAACATTTCAAGAAGAGTATTCTGGCTGGAGAGAGAATGCATTGGCACAGAAGTAAGTTAGGGTCAATTAACCCAGAAGAATTGCCTATTAAAATGGTTCAACCATAGGGTAAACAGACAACTCAGTCTGGAGGCAGGAGCCTAGAAGGGGAAAGGACAGGTCTCATTAAAAAACCATTAATCTTTCCAGAAGAGTCATCAGAGGAGGAGGACTGTCACTGGGCATTTGGTTATGACTAATGCATTGAAATTCCTGTCTTTTTCCAAATATTTAATACCAAATAAATCTCTAATTTCCTTGGGTTTTCTTGATTTTTTTTCCCAGGGAAATCCACCTCATCTTTTGAGACACAAAAGCTTAAGTCATATTTCCACAAATATTCTTCTAACTAAAACAAAGACATCTTCCAAACTGACATTTCTGTAGCAATTTTGGTTTTTCATGACTCACTGACTTCAGACAAGAGGAGGTAAACTGGGCAGATCATGCATAAAACCTATGTCATTCTTGTGGAATCATAGGTTTCTGAGAGACAACATGAGGTCATCTGTTCATCCCTCCTGCCTTGGTCCAGCCATTCCTAAACCATCCTGGAGAGTGATGATCTCAAATTTAAGTATTTTGCAAATAATTGTATTGCTATAGGAATCCTCCCAACTCCACACACACAAACACACACAGAGCTAATAAATCCAATTCCAGGATTTAATAGCGCCCACACTGAACTTGAGACTAGGCAGAAATGGCTTCTTTAATAGAAACTCCTACTTTCTTAGAATTTTAGAGCAAATGAGCATTTATACATTGTTCTGAGTGTTTATCATAAGCATCACTTGGGATATTTGCTCAAAAGGCACATTACTAGCACCCTCTCAGGATGCTTTTAATACCACGGCTCATGAGCAGGGTATTAGAATTCTTATTGGCCAGTTTTGGGAAATATTGTATCTAATCCTCGAGGAACTAAATGAAGCTGGTTGAAATTAAATCACACAGCTAGTAGAAGTACTCAGCGCTCCTCAGTCTTACTAAGACTCTTGTGTAACTTTATGCTTCTCTTAATGAAGATGAGGAACAACTAGCTTTCTCTTTGGGTAATTTAATCACACTGTGCACATATATATTTATTGCAATTATCACCTCACTGTTTAACTATCTCCCTTGATGCTAATACTAATGGTAATAATAACAACAACAATAATAATAATCATTATTATTTATTAAATGCTTTCCTGTTTGCCCCAGATTCTGGATCCACTTAGGTTCTTAGAAAACAATGTTCCATAAAACCAGAAGCCAGGAAGTCGGTGATTTATCTTCAGATTTGTGATTGCTTCTACACTGACTCCAGTGCTGACAGTAAATGGCCTTTATGGAGAACTGGCTAGGATCGCAGCCCTACCCTTCAGACCATTACAGACAGCATCTCATTCAGTCCCCAAAACCCAGTTGGCTGACTCTTCTCCAGCAACTTATTATATCATTGCCATTTTACTAAATCTTTACAGCCTTAGCCGCTGACTTCCCCTGACATCCACCATTCTTTTGTTGGGATATCTTATTATCTACTTCTTGGTCTGGGTGCCATGTTTGCCGATCTAGTCGCAGAGATCCCAAGTCTTGTACGTCCTACAGTGATCTATCCTGAGTACACATTTGGATTTAAGCTTGAGCTGAGAAACATTACTCCTGAAATAGGATAACAGCAAGTGTCAAGACAGAAAAAGTTGCAATTCTGAAAAACAAAAGTTCACCAGCCAGGAATCCAAGAGTAATGGTTTTGTATGGAAAATTACATCTGCTTTCTATTGGGTCTGGATCAGATGTTTTCTTCCAGCTGAGAGAATATGCCACTCTCAAGGATCTGTTTTGGGTGGTGACAAGATGTACTCTTCCATTAAGCACTAGTGGCAAGGAGAACAGCCAGGATATGCTTATTAAGAGGAGATGGCAAAAGAAGCAAGCTTTGCTAAAGCCTCCAGAATAAATTTCTGTTTCAATCCAAACCATGGAGTTGAGACTGGGTATATAAAAAACATTAAAGCTGGCAGACTTGCACTTGGATATAACTGGCACTATATATCATTTCCTAATTATTTGAAAATTGGCTTTGTTGACTAAGCCGTGTTTTCAAAACAGCATAATAAAGTTTCTAGAAAAAATAAAATTTGATGGACTCTGGGAATAAAAAGAAAATGAGAGCAGATTCCACCGAGAAATAAGTAGCTGTCTTTCTCAGAAACAGGCCCACATGGGTCAATAAATCTTTAGTAAAAGGATAAAGAGCTTTGGAGTAAAACACACCTGACTTTCAGCCCTGTCTCTTCTCCTAAATCGTGGGATTGCTTTCGGGCTCAGCCTCCCAGTCGGCATAACCAACAGAATAAAACCTCAGAAGCTTATTGGGATGTTCTTGTTTCTCTCTGCCAAACTATTTGGCATAGTAAGCATGCCATTTTTTTTATACCTTTCTTTCTCAAGAGAAACACATACACAGGAGATGTTTTCACCATTTTGTGTGGTCATTTTGAGGAAGATGATAAAGGGACATTCCTCCAGAAAACTACACTGGTTATTTGGTTCAGAGCAGTAACCACTTCACCACAAAATGGAATAAAGGCAAGTCAGGAGAAGGCAATTAAAGAAACCAGGAGATATCTGTAGGCCTGGCTTTCATTCTGGGCCCCAGACATGCTGGTTCTCCCTGGAAAAGTCACTGAAGCTTATTGTGTGCCTATGAGAATGGTGCTCTGCAGAGTCTGGGAACAGGGCACCTGCCACTCAGAGACGGTTTGTGACAAATGAACACCAAGCAGTTGTAGGCACTGTAGGGATGTCTTCCCTTCACATGTATAGCAGAGATCATAAATTTTCTGTAGTCAGACCCTCCTGGAGACAGAACTCTCTAACAGATGCTGACATTTGAGAGGCTGAGTCAGCACATCTCCCTAAAGACAGAGAGATGGTTTGAGGGTTCAGTGAAGCCACATCAATCACTCTGACTTCCTTCTGATGAACTGGAATAAATGGAAACCTCTCTCAGAAATAACCATTCCAATTGGAAACAATATTAAAGGACAGCAGAAAATAACATTCATTGAGCCTCTGTCATGTGCCAAGACCTTACCTTTTTAATGTTCATTCTTTTAACAGCTGTACAAATTGGGCCTTAATATTCCCATTTTAAAGACAAAAGGCTACAGCCCAAAGAGAACAAGTTCATGCCTACCATTTTATAGCAAGGAACAGAGACAGAATTTGAGCTCCATTTTGTCCTTTAAATCCCTGATATTTTATTCTATCACACTGGCCCAAAGACACTGGGGGAGGCAGTGGACAGTCAATTAAGAATCAAGAAGTGGGCATTAAAAACTTGTATTTAAGTTCTCTGCTTTTTCTTTTTTTTTTTTTTACTTTATTCTTGTTCAATTACAGTTGTCTGAATTTTCTCCCCACCACTGCCTCTTACCCCAGCCAATCCCACCTCCCTCCCTTACTCCCACCCTCCCCCTTGGTTATGTCCATGTGTCCTTCATAGTGGTTGCTGAAAACCTTTTTGCCTTAGTGTTGAGGGGAAAGTCACAAAGTTCTGCCCACAGGTATGTGTATCATGTTACCACCAAGTAGGTGAACAGAAATTCAATTCTCACACTAAGTAGCCAGAGTCAGCACAGACCTTGGAAGGTGAAGGCAAAGTTCCTTACAAGATCAGAGGCCAAGCTTCCAGCTACAAGTTTCAGGAGTCCCCAGGCCACCTGTACTCTGACAGACTGGCTACATAAAAGGGGTTCTCACAATACCCTCAGATTTGAGACTTTGCAAGAATGATTCTTAGAGCTCAGGAAAACTTCTTATAAAGTTCATAATAAAGGATATTCCTAGGGTTATGATCTACAAGGGTCCTGGACACCCTGCCCCTTCTATGCCCTTTCCACATGCAATCAGATGCATCACCCTCCCAGCACATCAATACTGTGCTTAGCAACCACAAAGCTCCACTGTTCAGTTTTTATTGGGGCTTCAATACATGAGTATGATTGCTTGAACTCAATTTCCAGTTCTCTCCCATGCCCCACAAGTCAAGATAGCTCAAACTCCCAACACTTTAAGCAACACGGTTGGTCTTTCCTGTGACCAACTCCCATGCTAAATTTATCTAGAGGGCTACCATGAGTCATTCCATTAGCATAAAAAGATATTCTCTGTCACTTGGAATAGTCCAAGGATTTAGAGTGTCTCTTCCAGGAGCAAAGATCAATCAAGTTCTTTATTATAGGCCACCATTCAATCCCAACCCACTCCTCAGACTTGTTCCCCTTTTATTCTCAGTTCTGTCAGGGGCACCACTAACCACTCTTCCAGCCTGCCACACCTGAAAACCTGGAATTGCCTTTGACTCTGCCTTTCCTATGTCCTTTTCAAGTAGCACACTTTCCCCTCAGTTGATTTTCTTCTGCAGGTTTCCTGGATTCATCCTCTACTCTTCACTTCCCCTACCGTCATTAATACTGCCCCCAGAATTCAAACTTTCAGAGCCTATGTTGTTGGTCCAGCTTCTTGACTGATCTCCTGCCTCTAGCTTCATTTAGGTCAATCCTTCTTGCATGCAAATATCGGATCAATCTTCTATAAAATAGCCAAGTAATTAGCAATGGTTTGCTCCTCTAAGCAACTTGTATGAGAAACCTTTTTCCTCTCTACCTTAAGGTCCCCTGTGACATCAAGCTTCCTTGCCTTTTGCTCAAGGGAGAATAGGAAAATCACCAGAGTTCCAAATGGTCTTGAGGAAGAGCACACAGTATGGTAACTGGAATGAGCACTGAAGCTAAAGTCCAGAAGGCTTGGCTTTGAATCCTGCCTCAACTTCAAGCTATGGATGCCTACATTGTAGGAACATTGTATAGGGTGGAGATGTAAGGTACTCAGTGCATAGATGACTATACACAGAAAAATCTAATCTGCAGTTTAAATGGGTATTTTTCACTTTTACCATACATTTCTCTAAACTTTTCCTCTTTAAGGCATTATTTTAACTTTCTAGCTACTGAAGCAATACTCTAAACAGTGGTTTAAACAATACAAATTTATTCTCTCACAGTTCTGGAGGACAGAAGCCCAAAGTGCATCTCACTGGGCTAAAATCAAGGTGTCATAGGGCTGTGTTCATTCTGGATGCTCTGGGGTAGAACTTATCTCCTTGTCTTTTCCAGCTTCTAGAAGCCACTTGCATTCCTTAAGTCCATTCTCCATTTTCAAAGCCAACTACATTGGGCCAAATCCTGTTCAGGCTACCATCTTTCTGTTTCTCCTTCAGTCTCCTTCTTCCACTGTTAACACATTGCATACCGCTCACGAGTTTTCGTGTGTTTCGTGCGCCATCTGTTAAGGACCGCTCATGAGTTTTCTCGTTTTTCACGCGCCATCTGTTATGGACCTTAGATGTCAACACACTGTCTTGTCTACATTGAATGAAGCGATCTCATTGGTGGAAACCGTGCAGGTCAATCTACGAAAAACTATATAATTGTATGAACCCATAAAGCATTACAGTTATACTGTATTTTGGTCATTCGAATAATCTTTGTCTTCAAGTTCCTGGCACTTTTAGAAATGCCCCCTCTCAGAAAAAGGAAGGAAACCATCGAAACTGATACACTTCTGGAAGTATTTAACGATAATTTATCAGATATTCCTAGTGAGATCGAAGATGCGGATGACTGTTTTGACAATTCTGGAGACGATCTGTAGTTATGATGATTTAAATAATGTGCAGTTTGCCCCAAAACGTGCGGTCCCTGGCGTATGTCTTAGAGATTTCTATGCAGTACGCAGTGTGTTAAGGACCCATGTGATTACATTGGGTCCACCTGGATAATCCAAGTTAATTCCCCATTTTAATATCAGCTGATTGACAACCTTAATTGCATCTGCACACCTACTGCCCCTTTGTCTTATAAAGCAACATACCTGAGGTCTCAGAAAATAAGATGTGGCCATCTTTGGTGGGGGTGGTGGGCATTATTTTATCTCATACCAAGTTCAGGTAACATATTACCTAGAAAGCTTTCCCTGATAACTCTCACCTATAGTGTTTTCTTTCCTCTGATCCAATAGTTTTCAATCTTGTCTGTAGACAAGATTGGATTCATCTATAGCACTTTAAAAGATATTGATGCCTGGGTCTCATCCTTGAGAGGTATGGGTTAAATCAGTCTAAGGTGTGACCTGAGCAAAGAACTTTTACAAAGCTCTCTTAAAGAGCCTAGTATGCAGCCTAGATTGAGAACCAATAGTCCACTAAGTTTTTGTATTTTCATCTTATCTGTTAATGTAAGGAAGAGGTATCATAAGATGATTAAAAGGAAGACTGGAATCTAACTGCCTGTATTCAAATCTTGGCTCCACTTCTAACTAGTGATCAAATCTTGAGCTATTTAGGCAATCGTTCAGTGCCTCTGTATCTTTGTTTGTAAACCAGGAGAAATAATAATGCCTCATAGATTGTTGAGAAGACGATATGATATAATGTACATAAAAGTGTTTGGTATAGCTCATGGCTCAGAGTATGCTCCCAAACAATACTAATAGTACCATAGTCATTCACCTTCTCTTTGAAACTCACCTAGAAGCTTTGTTTGGGCATTACCAACCCCTCGTTCTGTGGTTCTCAAAAAATGCTTGGTATTTGGTAGAAAACAAGCAAGCATGGCCAAACCATGTGATTGTAGCTATTTGAGTCATAAATCTGTTTTTCATGTTATTTTTAGAAGAGTTTGGTCACATCTTCACTTTCCACGTATCTTTAACCAGTGTAACCTGGATGCAAATTAGAATCATTTTGGAAATTTTTAAGTTACCAGGCCTAGGGCCTGCCCCACAGAGATATTAATTCACTGGGGCCCAGGCATTAGTATCCTTTAGCTCTACAGGTAATTGACAATACACAGCAAGAGATGAGAATCTGAGACCTGGACTACATGTCTACAAGTGTTGCATTTTGAGTACTTCTAATGAAGCTAAGGACTTAGGTGTGGGAATACCATGGCAGGTCTATTTATTATAAAAGTATAATAAAGGGAAAGTAAGGAAAAAGATATTAGGAAAAAAAGAGAAATCAGAAACAGAAAAAGTCACATACACCTAAAAGGTATTTCTTCACCACTTGTTGGCATTCACTCTCTATATTAACTATGTTCTTCATCCCCAGTAGGCCTTTAAGAAGACATGGATATCCTTGAACATAATCTGACTAGAGTGAGATTTTGTTCCCTTCCCAGAGTATTTGCCCAAAATACATTTTAGGCAAACCTGAATCTAGAACAGCACAGATTTATTCTGTGGCTACTCAGGTAAGTAGTATTGGAGAGGTATAAAGAAGACTAAGTTAAAAGTATGGGGCTATTCCTTCAACAACTCCAAAGAGGAAATTCCTTGCTCACCCTGGGTAGTGCACAGGTCATTATGGGGACTGCAAGGAACATGAGTCAGAGGAGACAATTACTCAAGAAAGTTGCCCAATCTCCGGACATCTGGTGGTGGAGAGAGGCTCCAAGTAACCTCAAGGTGACTCCCAGGCACAAACACCAGCCAGTCAACAGCATTAGGCAGGTGACCACAGCACAGAGCATTTTCCCATCTGCTACAAAGTGATCGATGGCAAAAATTGTCATAGCTTGAATGGACATATATTGTTTAATTTATAAAATCTTTTCCCGCTTATGATCTTAGCTGGCTTTTTTTTTTTCATGGAAAACAAAAACTTTTGTAAGGTCCGTAGGTCCAATATTATCCCCATACCTGAGATGAAGAGTCAGTCTATGTGAGTGAGTAAGTGATGGAGTAAAAGGCTTCTGGTCTTATCCACTTTCTGGATCTCTTCTTCCTGGACAAAGGAGAATTAACAATAGCATAGATGATTACAAAATAAACCATAAGTATTTAAAAACAAAAAATTCTTCAGGTGATGAAAATTAGCATCCATAGCAGGTACCTGTTAGGCTTCATCCAAAAAACTCCCTAGGAAAGGGGAGCTTAGGGAGGTATTTCTAAATCATGGCAAGTTCCACTGGGTAATAGAAATTTAAGATACACAGTAGTTTTTACAAGCAAAAGAAAAATATATACATATCTGTATAAACATACCACTGTACATGTACTACTTCTGGAGTTGAACTCTCATTTGCCAAATGTTATTGTGATAAACATCACTTTTGATACTAATTACTGATTAGTAAATATCTGAATAGAAGAACAATGTCAGATTCTTACATGCATTCACAGTCTACCCCTAACAACTGCCCTACAACAGGTAAATACCGCTATGCAAGGTAATGCGCAGTGAAGCACAAAGAGACTGAGGCCCACCAGCCAGCGCCCCACAGCTGGGGGAAGGCAGAGCCATGGTTCAGACCCAGGACTCTCTGACTCCGAGCTCATGCTTTTTCCGCTGCCCTGTGCCATCTCCTCAAAGCCCATAATTAAGCACAATAATATACTCTTCACAAATGAAACGATCTCATGCACAAAAGTGACGAGACGACTTTTGGTTGATGAGCTTCCAAATATGCGACGGATCCTTTTTCTGGAAACCGCATTTGGCATAAGGGGCGTAAAGTCCAGACAGTTTCGATGACGGAACTCAAAGGACTCCGTGGATGTTGGCCTTGAGACTGAAATAGCTCTGAGCCCTCCCAGCCTGGCGTCTCCCCACCACCCCCCTCAGCGGAGCTCAGACTGCTCACAGGACTTGCAAGTGGGTGAGGTGACAACGCTCCTGGGGTTTGAAACAAGGTACATTGTGATCTCGGTCTCCATCCCAGTAACTATTTCCGCTGCCCTCCCTCTCTCTGGAGCTTATTCTCGGCTCTGTAAAACTTCATGCTTGTTTGTTTTACTTTCAGCTTTAAAAAGGACTCTTAGCAGCTGTTCAAGACTTTTATGAAATTATCTATCGCCGCTTAGAGCAATCCAGAGGGCTGCTGGAAAGGAATGAGTGTGAGATGGTGCTTGAGACCAGATTTTAAGTGGAATCTTTTTTTTTTTTTTTTACCCCATTCCCATCCACCTTGTTTGAGTCAAAGAGCATCTTCCTTAAATCTAAAAGTCAGTCAACAGGGTGCGCAGGGGTCACATCATGTCCAGGTGCCTAACCTGTGAGTCCTGGTGATCTATAGCTGTGGCTTCTCCAGGCAGGGCTGTCTCCCCTCAGTCTTCCTTGGCCTTTGGTCTCCTTCCTTGAGATCTTATCCTTTTCCCTACCAGGGTTTAGTATTTTTGTCCAAAGGATGCAATAAAAAGTAGTGTAAGGCGGTATTGGAATTAAAGTCCGGGGAGCTCATTCTGAGTTTACTTCCCTATTCTCTCACTCAGGTGTCTGTGGACTGGTCACTAGCTGTCAGGACCTCCTTTTCTCAGATATCAAGTGAACATCACATAATACTTGCCCTGCTTATCTCACAGACCTAGAGGAAGGATCAGGAAAATGAAAGAGAGGAGAAAAGGAACTCAGGAAAAAGCAAGGGAAACATTAGTTTATTCACTGGCCACTCTTGTGATAGGGAGTGTGCCAGCATGGAGCTCCCTTTCAAAGGGGGGACATAGAACTGGAAGCAAATCATTATGGGGTGCAATGTGACGGAGTCATGTGCAGAGTATCATGGGGGCCTGGAGGAGGAACCTGGCTGCTGTCTGGGGATGTGGGGTGCCAGCCAGGTTCTAGAAAGACTCCACAGAGGAAATCAGATTTGAGTTGGACTCTGAAGGTTGAATGGGCATTCCTGAGGAAACAAAGGAGAAAAGGGCATCTCAGGAAGAAAGATCAGCACAGACAAAAAGACTATGTTCTTTAATGAATTTTTTTCTCCAAAGTTTTAAAATAAGTTTAATAAAATTTTTTTCTCCAAAGGTTTTTTTTTTTTTTTTTTTTTTTTTTTTTTTGGCGGGGGGCAATGGCTTTAATAAGAAAGGAAAATAATAAAAAAGCATATGTTAGATCATTTTAGAGTCAGTGGGATAAGAAAGTGAGAAAAATTAATTGTTGTTATTATTATTGGAGTTTAGCACACACATGAGCCTGAGTAGAGACTGAATATGAATTGAACCACGAGTTTAGTTACCCTCTTCACAGAGGTTTAGTTACCTCACTTCACAGAGTGAGTCCTGGAGCAAGATTGGGAAGGGGATACAGGCATGGACCTATGTTCCAGGGCAAGGTGACACCCCTGAGTAGGAAGAAGGCTCTTTGAAGGGAATGTGGATTCCTACTGTCAATAACCCTAAGGAGAAGTTGATGCTGGAAAAGGAAATGAACCCCAGGAGGACAAAATTTATCTCTGAACCCAGACTCAAAGAAGTTCAGATAAGTTCAAGGACATTTTTTGACATGTGGGAAAATGTCTTCTCACATGAAAGGCAGTCCTGTAGGCACATGAGGAGTCCCTGAAAGGGATCCCAGAAACACCCTCAGGCCTATTATTTCTGAGAGTCTCCCTATTAAATAGTGGCTTTCATCCCTTTCTCTTATCCCAGAGCCATCAGCCATGTCATGGAAACCTCATTAACTAACTGGTCTCAGATGTGCTGCAGGGAAATAAAAGTGAAGCCTGCTCAGGCTCAGACCATAGCAATAAAGAGAAAAGCAGTGAGAATAATGGTTAACACTTAGCGAGCATTTTCTTGTGCCAGTAATGAAGTGTTAGGAGCTTAAGTGGATTGTCTTATTTTCTCAACAATTTTGAGAATATAGAACTCTGGTTAACCTCATTTTACAGGTAAAGAATCTGAGGTTTAGTGTAGTTAAATAACTAGCCCAGTTCACAAAACTGGTAGGTAGTGTTCTGTCTCCATAGGCAATTCTCTGAGCTGTCGTCCTGAACTACCTCCCAGCTTATGCTCACAAGGGGGTAGTAGCTTTGGTTGAGGCAAGCAGCGGGCATACACATGGAGCGGATGCCAAAGAGAAAGGTGGGTCCTGGGGAGCTGTCTGAGACAAAGAAGACATTGTGGGCCCGTTAATGAAAGATGGGAGAAATGCAAGCATATAAAATCGCATATTGACATCTGGGTTGATGGGAGCTGTGGCCTGGGGGTGCTCTGAGAGCCACTGGGGAGCCAGGGAACCTGAACTTGAAGACATTCCTGCTCCTGCTCATAGTCACGAGTGGCCTCAAGCCAGCAGACTTTAGCCAAACCCAGTGATTCTCAACCTCTTTCATCTCCTGGCACACATAAGCTAATTACTAAAATCCTGTGACACACCAGAAAATATATTTTTTGCCCATCTGACAAAAAAATAGGTATAATATGGATTCATTCACACTGAATGGCTATTGTTGTGTTGGCTGTTGTCATATTTTATTTGACAATCTAAGGGAAAAGAAGTCAGTGCCCTTGACTAAATAGTCAGGTAGTGCATGTTTTAAACATTCGCACGGCACACCAGTTGAAAGTCACTGTCTGACCCATGCGGCTGTCATTTGGAGTCCAAGCTCGTGAGGCCCTAAGGACATCCAGATTGCTGTTATATGGCAATGAGTGCATAAAAGAGAACAGAGGGAAAAAAGAGGAAATTATCAAGAATTTACAAATGGGCCCATCATCAAATTTCAAACTTGGAAATTCCTGAGAAAACACTCTATTTTGCAAAAGCCTAAACAAATTACACACTGATATCATGCTGTTTTTAGAGCTCTCTGACTTTATTTGCTGTTCCATTATCGACTTCACTGTTGCTAATGAATTTTCCGGTGGAGTGCAGTGCTTGGCAGCCCGAGGAAGGAGCTGGCAGCAGCGTCACATCAGAAATTCCCTACAGGCAAATAACCTCAATGTCTACCCAAGGGTCCTCAAAGTCATGCACGGCCTTTAAAACCTGTCCCAAAGGATCTACACTGAGTCTCAGCCAAGCGACTTCATTCTCTCTTGGTGAAGTTTCTCCATCTCCACTATCCCTGTACAAAGTCCCACAGTTCATGGATGACCTCACCACCAGAAGTTTTCCAAATAAGGTCTCTGAATTTTAAGGTCCCTGCCACTCAAAATGGGCAATTTTATACCATCAACAGCAGCATCTAGAGGCTTTTTGGAAAGGCAGAATCTCAGGCCCCACCCAAGACATAGTAAATCAGAATCTCCATTTAACAAGTTCCTCAGGTAATTGGTGTGCATGTTAAAATTAAGCAGAGCTGGAGGGTTTGAGATCTTTAAATATCATGCACCACATAGGATACAGTAGCCATATTACAACATTAATTCAAGTATGAGTTTGTGTCTCTCAGCTAATTAATGAATCCATTAAGTACTGACCTCTCAACATGTGTCCTTTCTCTGCTAAGCACTATTGGTGATTAACAAAAATCAAGCTATGATCCCTGTTGAGAGCATGCTTACAATTCTCTTGGAGAAAGAAAATATACAGATGCTCAGAGCGACTTTTCAGAAGAGTAAATCAGCCCCCCTCACTGCCCTGCATAAAATAACCAGTGTTGCCCAATGCCAGCTTGATGAAGTCTAGACTCCAGCAGAGCATATGAACCCTTTAAACAGTTTGGCACATGCCTTCTTCCCAGTCTTATCCAGAGCCACCCTCTCTCCCACAATGCTTTGCTCCAGCCTGGCTGAAGATGAAGGTCCTCGAATGTGCAGAGGTCGCTGTCATTGCCATGCTTTGCACTTGCAGAGTGACTCTGCCCCTTTCTGCCTTCCTTCCCTTTCATGGTAACTCCATTGAATTCTTTAGACTTCCCTCAGCATTATCTTTCTCAGCAATCTTTTCTAAGGCTTCAGCTTTGGGAGAAATGTTGCTCCTTTAGCGAATTTCCATTGTAAATTCTGTTTAGGACTGTCTCTTATAGACAAAGACACCCAGTAAATGTCCTGTTGAGGGAAATAAAAATGGGATGGCTATAAATCAGTGATACCATGAGCATCACTGTCTCCACCTCAGATATATGTAAGAGTCCTGTCCCAGGACACAAATACCCTAACCCTTCCCACTCAGGCTCCTCTCACCCATCATCTGGCTTGCTGGCTAAGCCCCACGCCATCTGGAGGCTCAGTCCTAGGCTTGCGATGCCCTTCCTCATCCCGTTCACTTGGGAGACTCTTTGCATCTCATCTCAAATGCAACATCCTCTAAAAAGCTTCTTGACCTTCCCATAGCTGTGTTCCAATGCCGCTTTGTACCTATCTCTATCAAAGATCTTATTTGAGTGATCAGTGATCGTGAATCTTTGCTTGTCTATCTCTCCCATCTGACTATAAGTGTTTTTAGAACAGCGATTTGTCTTCTAAATCAGGAATAGGCTGGTTGTGTTTTATTCATATCACTATTCTCAGTGTTTTGCAAATGCCTGGCACAAACTAGGCAATCAGTTCCCAACCTCTGTTAATTAATCATTAGAACCAACAATATGTCATTTAAAAATTCATGTGCCTGTGTTTCATCCGCAAACATCTCCTTCCCTAAGTCTAGGATAGGGTCCAGGCGTGTGTAATTTGCAAATGCTCCCCAGATAATTCTGATGTCCAACCAAGACTTAGAAACACTGCAGTAGGCCCTTAGTGAAGTGTGTTTGTAAAGGAATCATCCATTCTCTACACTTGGACATGACCCATTGCTTTTTTGAGATAAGTTTGAGATACCTCCTTGACATTGTACTTGACTGGATTGCCTAGGTTATATTATAATAGAAGGCAGAGAAGAGCAAATGGCTTGTAATTGGGGTAGAATAACGGCAGAGACGTTTCAGGCAGACCTAGTCTTCCCTCATCCAATGTTCCCAAACATCATGCCTATACCACTACAACATTGTCCCTTAACTTCCCTGGAGTGAGCTTTGTGCTCTGACTAGACTGTGCTCTTGCTAGAACCTTGAAAGCAGAGCTATGCTATAGTCTTAAATCCTATTCCCAGTGTCTGGCACATAGTAAGTGCTCAATAAATGTTTAATAACTGACAGACTCCATTCAGCCTGACAGTCTGAATGAATAAATGAGTGAATGAGAGGATTTAGATGGATGAGAGGGAGGAAGAAAGATATTCCTACAGGAGTGGGGATTAGGAATCACAATTTCTATAGGTCTAGAGAAGAGAATGAGCTTGGTACATGCATAAGACAATAAGATAAGAAAAGAATTGGTGATATACATGCTCCATTTGGGGGAAAGTTGGAGGCCTCTGTGGTCTGTCTGTTCTCATGGGTTTTCTAACAATGGGCTGCTGTGCTGTGTAAGAGGAAGCTCCCCTGGAATCAAGATAGAGCTATTCCTGACTCTTCCATACAATTACTATGTTACTATCAATAAGGGAAAGAAAGAAAATGACAGGGAGTATTCATTTACTATCAGTTTTGTGCATGTTGCTTTGCATATGCCATCTCCCTGAATCACAACAATAGCTTCCTGTGCTATTACTACAACTGTTCCAGTGATGGAAATTAAAGTAAGAAAGTTTAAATGACTCTCACCACTTGTACACTTCCCTGCATGCTGTGTTGCTTTCATTCACTTAAGCGACGTGGGCCTCAATTTCCGTAGTAGAAAATGAATGGATTGTGCCAAATTGTGTTTTAGGGTCTTTTTGTTCTAAAGCCAATGGGCTTATCTTTGTAGTGAGGTTTCTTAACCTAAAGGCAAGTTCCTCTGAAGCCGATTACTTGGTATAGTATTATGCACTGTTCAGTAATTGCTAACTGAATACAAGAATTGAGTTTAGTAGCCTGGGCAGCTCTGGAAAGTAAAGACAATATGACATTTTGCTTTAGTTAAAAACATTTGCTTCCAGTTCCTGAACAATTCTTGCATATTCTCCTTTCAAAAGTGAAGAACACATCAAAATTGGACTTTGTGTTCAAAGTCCAGCTCAATCCTCCTTCTCCATACAGGCCTCTTGGGCTGCCAATGAACCAGTCAATATGGTAAGAAGAATAGGATTATCCCACTTGATTTAGTGGGAAGAGTAAAATAAGTGATGGGAGGCAATTTCATTGTTCGATGTATTTCCTTGTGGGGATTTAAAGAAAGTAGGGTCCAAAATTGCTTTTCCCTAGGATCTCTGGGATTCAAAGGACCCCATCACTGTCTTAGAAATAAAATGACTAAATCTACATCACCTCAAGCTTTTATGGTTCTTCATTGACATTTCATAACCAGCCTCTGCTCTGCTGTCACATGCTCCCAGACCCCTCACATGGAAGATGCTCCTCTGCCTGGGTTAGCAGCAGAAGATTACTGAAGAGACTGACCTTATCCCTTTCATCCTTGCCTGAGGAGACCTTAAAGAGGGCCAAGTCTCTATGCATGCAAGGAGAACCATCTGCCTTAGGTAAACATTTCTTCCTTTTAATGCAGCTTTGTTCACCTTAGCAAAACAAGATGGAATTGGCTTCATGTAGCCAAAGCCACACAATTAAAGGGCTTACTGCCAGGTATATACACATATTACGATCTCTGACATTCGACATAGATGACTAAGGAATATGTTCCATATTTTGGGTCACTGTGCTATATGAATCACACTGAACCACTGCTCTTGGGAGTTATAAACTCAGCAATTTTTTTGTCCTTTGAAGTTTATCACTTAACACTTGCTCGCTTTTGTGTCCCTGACACCTGGCACAGTGATGAAACGAATCATTCAGCAAATATTTGTTGACTGAGTCCAACAGTCAATGGATTCATCCCTGTTTTTCCTTTCTTTCTCCCCTAATGTGACTCTGTGAATTTGTCATGAATATGATAAACACACGAACCCTGGAAAATCTGAGTCATGAAATGGAAGAAACCTGTGTCGCCTGTGCCTCGCTAATGTTTCTGTAGTTACACTTGCAATTCATTTGTTTTTACGTGCCTCTCTCTTCCACTGCACATGTGTTTTCCAAGGGAGGTGACTGTCTTACTCATCTTTGTACCATCAACATTTGATACTGTGCCCAGCACATAATGAGTCTAGTAGATGTTTATTAAATGAGTGAGTAAATATACTTCTGAAATGATCACTGTGCTCTCTCTTTGCCCTGATCCTAGTTAGCATTTGGATTTTTAGCTACTTCTCTGTTTTACATAGATAGGCAGCTTGTGGTAAAATTAAAAGGAGATCCCCCTTACAAAAAGTAGAGACTCCTGGTGTAAATAATCTTTTTAGAAATAACTTTTGAGTTGCAAAATTGTAATGCTTGAAGAAACCTCACAGATCTTTCAAATGTAATACATTGAGAAGTCTCCCTACCAATATATTTTTATAAAGAGTATATATATGATATATAAAAAAGAAGACAGAAACAATATAGAAGTGATCATTACACAGGAGAAATTAAAACACAAGGAATCAGCATGTAGAGAATTTTCCACATGAGTGTGGTAGAGGTTATGGGGGTACAAGTGTTCTCAAGCTCTGTCACAGGAGTGTAGATTGGTGATACAGTTCGGAAGAGCCATCGGAAACTACTGGCTATATATCACGGAACCCAATACCACACCTACATGGTCCCTCTACACTTGCACGAGTATATGCATTGCTGCCCCACTTGTAAGAGCAAAGACTGTGAACAATATTGTTTGCAATTCCCCACTGAAATCGTTTTCTTCCTGTATGGCATTGGACATTTTCAAGATGGTCTGAATTTCTGGGACTGCTGTAGATCACTGTCTATTTTCTATTGTTCCCATTAGTTTCTCTTCAGGTTGTCATGTCTCCTCATGTGCCCTTTGTTTGGCTTGGTTGGTTTTGGCGGTTGGGACTGTGCATTTATAAAATTGTTTCTAAAAATAATGTGAAGTCAAATGTGTTATCTTTCCCAGAGAGTTACCTTTTCTTTCACCAAGAGCTATTAGTAATCTTAGACCATCTCAATACAATTTCAGGAATTAAGAGAATGTGATCAGTCCCTTTGGAGGGCTTACACGTGAGACTCGATTTTACTCTTAGTGTTCCACTCTTTGGAGTCCCCTCCCAAAGTACAGGAAGTCACCATGGCTTACAACACCTCTTACTTTAGCTCCATGAGGCTGTCACAAAGACTTTCTCTGCCTCCTCCTTGCCGGGGGTAAAAAGCAGCCTTTCATGCTGGGCTCACAGACCTGGGTTTCTAATCCCCTAGCTCCTTACCAAGTAATTCCTCACTCTCTTTTCATCCCTCTACTATCTTCGGGCAGGCATTTACAAAAAACCAAACATTTATCTAGCTTTTCTGGTTGCCCTATGGGAGTTTGGTCCATATAATCTTGCCCATAACACCAGGAATGAAATTCTGAAAAACCCTACATGTCCATCAATCATGGTACATTTATACAACAGAATGTTATTCAGCCACAGAGAAGATATTCTTCAAATGCTGATGTAGGGCAACCTTTAAGATATATTGTTTACTGAAAAAGCAAGATATAGAATTCTGGACATGCTATCACTTAAGCATAAAATATATCCAGAAAAGATCAAAATAATTTAATACTTTGATTGTTTTGGGCTTGGGAAAGTATGTGGCCAAGGCACAGAACTGAGAAGAAAATTCTTTGCTGTTAATCATTTTGTACATTTGAATTTTGAAACAAGTAATGTATTATCCAGTTAATATAAAAGCAAATAAAATAAACAAGAAATTATTTTTTAAGTCAGGAAAGCTATGTACATGAACATTGTTATCACCACAGTATTTATAATAGCATATAACTCTCAGCAACCTAAATGCTCAACTTTAAGCAAATAGGTAAGTCAGGTGGAAATGGCATATTCTGTGATGTTATTAAAAATAAACATGGATCCACTGCTTTCCTATTGCTATGTAATAAATTACCACAAACTGAGCACTTTAAAACAACATTTATTCCCTCATAATTCTGTAGATTGGGGGTCTCACATGGCTTAGCTGGGTTCTCTGCTCTGGATCTCACTAGGCTGAAATAAAGTTGTCGGCTGGGCTGAATTCTCACCTTAGAATTCTGCCACAGTGAAAAATGTGTATTATTAAAAAAAGGAAAATAACAATGATCCTTAAACATATGCAAAGATATTCAGTCTTACTAGTAGGAGATATTACACTAAGGTACTCTTTTATCTGTCAGACAGAAAAAGTTTTAAAAATTTGCTAATGCACTGGACTGCCAAAGGTGTAGAGAGACAGCCTTTTACCTGCGGTTTTTCAAACTTACATTAAAGTGTTGCATACAGCAACGTATACAAATGACGCAAACAGCCACGTGAAACGTGTGTATGTGAAAGAGATTAGAAGAGAGAATACAAAAATGCTAAGAGTCACATAAGAGGATTTTTACTTTTGCCTTATTTATGAGATTTTTAAGTAAGACTACTATTTCAATTCTATTTAAAGAGGAAGGACAATCACTTTTTTCTATCTTTCTTCTTTTACCCTAGCACAAAGAAATGGGTAGATTTATTGCGGTGCCCAAATCATGGTTGTTGGCTCATATTGCTGAGATTAGGACACAGGCCCCCACCCCCTGGTCCTTTATGTGAGAGCATGACAATTACATAATACCTGTTACCTACTGAGTGGTCATTACTTGCTAGGCACATTTAATGTGTAATTCATCCTCCCAACAGTCCTATTGGATAAGTATTGTTTCAGTCTCACTGGGATTTTACTCCCAACTCTACTCCAGAGAAACTGAGACTTGGCAAGGATTCTACAACTCCTTGCTCAGTTTCCTGTCTTGTAAAATGGAATGAGAGTCACACCTAGGACATGGCAGGCACCACTGGTGTCCAGCCTATATAGCACATCCTCACATGTGAAGCCCAGCTTACAACTGCCAGCATCTTTGATTTATTGCCTGAGGTTTTCCTCTGACCAGGAAATGCCTTCTGGTCCTATGTGGGGAAGGCTGGAAGTTCTGGAAGAATCAATGCCCCCTCCTTTCTGCCATCAGCCCACAATCAGTGAATAACTGGGGGATGCATGGTTAATCATTGAGCTACTTTACCCTTGGGCGAAATAACTGAGATGTGTGTTCCGTGCAGTCTCCCATTGTTTCCCAACAGGGTTCAGTTCCATTTACCCTCAGGAGTAGCTCTTTTAACAATGTATTCTTCATTAAAAACTTTAGTTTATTTTAATTTCTTTTTTTTAGATTTTATTTATTTATTTTTAGAGAGAGAGAATGGAGGGAGGGAGGGAGAAAGAGAAACACTGATATGAGGAAGAAACATCGATTAACTGCCTCTCGCACACACTCCGACTTGGATGAAACCAGCAACCCAGGCATGTGCGCTGACTGGGAATTGAAGCCATGACATTTCACTTTGCAGGACGACACCCAACCAACAGAGCCACACTGGTAAGAGTGATGATATACTCTTTAAAATAAGAACACTTAATATGAAATCTACCATTTCAACAAATTTTTAAGTGTATAACACACAGCCTTGTGAACTGTAGGCACAATGGTGTACAACAGATCTCCAGAACTTACTCATCTTGTATAGCTCAGGCTTTATACCCATTGAACAACTCTCTGTTCCTCGCTCCCCTAACCTTGGCAACCACTGTTCTATTCTTTGCTTCTATGACCTGGGCTATCTTAGACACCTCATATAAGTAGAATCATGAAGTATTGATAATTCTGCGATAGGCTTATTCCACTTAGTATAACATCCTCTAGGTTTATTTATGTTGTCACATGTTGCAGAATTTTCTTCTTTTTTTAAGGCTTCATAGTATTTTATTTTATGAATATACCACATATTCTTTATCCATTCATCTGTTAATGGACATTTAGGTTGTTTTCCCATATTGGCAATTGTGACTAGTGCTGCAATGAACAGGGGAGTGTAAATCTCTTCAATATCTTGATTTCAATTGTTTTGAATAAATAACGAGAATTGTTTTATGATATTGTAGTTACACATTTAACTTTCTGAGGAACCTCCATATTTCTTTCCATAGGAACTGTACCAATTTAGATTCCCCACCAACAGTGTGCTAGGGTTTCCTTTCCTCCAAATCCTCACCAACTCTTATCTCTTGCCTTTTTGAGAAAGGCCATTCTAGCAGGTGTGAGGTGATATCTGATTGTGCCCTGGGAATTTTTTCATGGTTTTTTGTTGTTGTTGTTGTGGCTGAACTAATGTGTTTGTAAGGGGGTGGAGAGTCTGGCCTTTCTATTCTGTCATCTTACAAAAGTCACTCTGATAATATAATTTTTATTGTTTTTTTTTCCTTTGAATCTTTGTCTCAGAGATTCCAGGAACACAGATTAAGATTTACTGTGATGATTGAAGTTGACAATGAATATGAAGCATTCAGTATAGCAGACTTCAACAGAGGTTAGCCATTTTTACTCTTACTGTTTTCATTCCTTTTCGATTCTTTAATGTACTCTTAGAAACTTAACAGGAGATTTCCCTCACAAAACTAGCTTACACTTAAGCAAATATATTCTGAGAATATAAGATAGCTGTAAAACTTTATGGGCAACAGTAAGAAGATAAGAAGGAAATCAAAGTTATCCATGTCTAGTTGAATTGCATAACTGCATAAAATCAGGAGATTCTATTCACTGTTGGTGGACAACTCTGAATGATGGGTATTGATACATTTAGTTTAACATGTATTCATTGAACATACTCTTTTGCATGTAGTAGGGGCTTAATACCTATTGGAAAAAAATCAAATAGAATTAGATTTACATGCGTAGATTTCAATTATCCTTGCTGGAATTGACCCCACCTTAACTTTTACCAAGAGCCATTCTGCCTCTGCTTACAAATGTAATAAAAAAAGAATTTGTTCCTTAAAGTAGAAATAAAATTGACTATAAAAAATCAGAGTCCATGCTATTATTACTTACTCCTAACAGAAATGTGCTTTTATAAACTGCAGATGGCTGCCATCTCACTAATTTGAGGGGATGTTTCAGCCCACCAAATGGAAAATAAAACCATATTCAGCAGCAGCCAAGGAGTCAAGAAGCTGGTATGAAACTGTGCCTCCCTCATTACTTGCAGTGTATGGTTGAGATCATTCGCAGTAACGTCTGGAAATCTTCTACTAAAACAATCACAAGGTGGGTTGGGAATTCATGCCTTTTGACCGGGTCCACAACCCACATCTGCCACAGTGAATTTTAATAGAATATTATTCTAGAGAGGAGTTCCTTGGCTACTATTAAGTCAGACAAAAAGCAATTTCACACTGCATTATTCATCATTCCAGCATAAATGAAAATAGAATAGACTTAGAGTAGGAAACTACTTTTCAGCAAGGAGAAGTTTTCTATATAACCAGACTATCAACCCCAAGGTTTGGGCCCAATATTACAAAAATATGTATGACAAATGAATAAAAATTTTATTACTAAATCACTTTTTCCATAGTACAAATGAGGCAATGTTTTTTCTTT
>VMDR010006907.1:0-43069 GCA_007922815.1 Macrotus californicus | reverse complement strand
ATACCCTAATGCATTTTTCTAGTTTTAGAACATTTTTTATTTCCCTTCACCAAAACATTAAATCAATGTTCATTTTAATATGATTAACTTTGTACTCTTAATATGTAGATTGATTTGGATTTTATATTTTGTAGCCATAGCAATTTACACCATACTTATGTAAGTAACACTGTATTTATATGATTAATATTCAGGTAACATTAGAGTGAAATAATTTGTCAGGACTGGGTGCCATATATTTCTTCTCCTTGAAGAGGGGTCTACTCATTACTGAAGTTGGCGAGATAATCTACCAGGACCATGAAAGACATGGGTTTGGATAGGTTGTGTCCCCCACTTACGTTTGCCTTGTAATCAACTCTGATTTGCATGGGGGCATTTGTTTTGTAAATGTTTCTTTGGGCGACTTGCCAGAATCTTGTGGCAAAAGTTCCTGTTTCATAAATTACCTTTGCTCATCACCAACCTGCAGAAAATAGGGCTTAAAGAAATCAGCTGGAATGGCTTGCTTTCAACACCCAGGGCTGGTTACACAAGGCCATGTCAGCTTCTATCAGAGGTTCCTCCTCACCCTCGGGGTGCACAGCAAGGTAAGGAGCTGTGGACTAAGGAGCATCTGCCAGCTTCTCCAAGGTCTCCCCAAGATCATCACCCCAAACGCAGGTATTCTCGAGGAAAGATTTTGCCCACTGAATTTGTGAGTTCACTGTTTGGATTTCAATGTTTTCATTATTTTTAGTAAGTTTATCTTAAAAACATATTTTGAAAGATGTTTGTTTTTTGTGGTGTCAATATTATACTTTTAAATTTCTTTAAGGGTCACAAAGGGATGCTGGCTATGGTTCATGAACTCAGAGAAATTATAAACCATACTGAAGGAAGGAGTCAGTCCATCTGAAAAGTGTGTTAAAGGAAACAGAAGACGGATAAAGATATAGAGCTGCAGCAAGGGGATGAAATGGAGGAAGAGGAGGAAAAAGAGAAGAATACCATGTCTCAGCCCCAAAGTAAGGCTTTTTGATGTAGAAATATATAGTTTCTAAACAGAGAGCACAAATTCGTGTCAATGAACAAAATGTAGATGTAAAAATTGTTTAGCCTATTGGTGAAAATTACACTTGTTGAGAACTCATTGAATTATTCAAATTTAAACCCAATATTTAAAGGTTTATGACTAAACTGTCGTCTGTAAAAGGCATGGCTTATTTGTTATGTTTTGCGTATACTTTTCTTTCACTTTTATCAGTTCCGCAGGATAGGGCCATGGTGCAAAAGGGGTTTTACCAGAAATGAGTATTGAGTAACAGCCTCATCTTAAAATACTTTTGCAACTTGTCATGCATAATAGCAGTTGCAGAAAAATTGGTTTCCCTTAAGAGCTATTAAGCAGATCGGTTGTGCCTCTCGACCAGATTTTTAAAGCCCATTCTTTTTCACAAAATGCATTCTATTTGTATGCATACAACAGGCAATACATGCTAAACTTTAGGACTCTTACAAGTAAGCCAATATATAAGAGGAAAGTTTTCATTTAATTGCAATTTGGGTTAATATTAGAATATAACAGTGTCATTTAAGGAATTACAGGCAGGGAAAGCATTTAATTAAATCAAAATAGTACAACTTCTACCACTTGATTTCTACCCTCCTTGTGTACCAGGCACAGCAAAATAAGCTTACAGAACAACAAGAGATTTGCTTTTCTATGAATTATTTGTTGCACTGTTTTTTTAAGTAACTTTTCTAAGCTTACTTAGAATTTTTCATGGGTTAATGGATTTATTGAATTTTTATGGAAATCAGAATGAAAATGAAATGCTAGAGGAAGAACACCAGTGTTTAGATTGGCTTGCTTTGGAAGCCTCCCACACTCAGAGGTGGTTCTCCCATAGCCTGTAACTTAGATCTGGACTTGGGGATAGTAAAGGAATCATGAGTAGGAGCCTATTGGTGACCTGGCGACTCACTTTTTTCCTCAGGATTATTGTCTGTTCTTTTATCAATTTAAGAACCTCTGCCCCTAGAAGCCAGGTTCCCTCCTTTTCTTTTATGCCAGTCTTAGCCATCTGTGGAGGGAGAGAGGGAGAAACTAGAGAGAGAGAGAGAGAGAGAGAGAGAGAGAGAGAGAGAGAGAGAGAGAATGAATGAGAATGAATAAGGAATTGGCTCACTCAATTGTGGGGGCTGAGAAGTCCCATGATCTGCAGTTGCAAGCTGAGGCCCCAGGAAAGCTGGTGATCTAATTCTAGTCTGAGTTTGAAGGCCTGAGAAGCAGGAGAGCAAATGGTGTAAGTTCCAGTTTGGAGGCAAGTCGAAGGCAGGAGAAAACTGATGTCCCAGGTTAAAGACAGTCAAGCCAAGAAAGAAAAAATTCTCCCCTATCCTGCTTTTTATTCTGTTTAGGCTCTCAGTAGATATCAGATGAGTCTCACCCATGTTGGGAAGGGCAATCTGGTTTACTCAGTCTACCAATTCAAAAGTATTCTCATCCAGAAACACCTTTGCAGACACACCCAGAATCATGTTTAACAAACTACCTGGGAGCCCTGTGGCCCAGTCAAGTCGACACATACAATTAACCATCACAGCTCTCTAACCAATTGGCCTGTTCACATCCTTGTCCCCTAATCTATACTTAACAGTAGAATAAAAAGGCACATCATAGGTCTCCTCCGCTAAAAAGTCTTTAGTAGCTTCCCTTCTCAAGCAAAGTAAGATTAAAAAACTATCATGACCACCAAGGCCCTACATGTTTCATTCCCTACTCCTCACCTCAGCACCTGTCACTCTGTCCCCCTCATTCTGTTCCATGCACACTGATATCCCAAGATGCCGAGCTTGCACCTGCCTCAGGGCCTTTACCTTTACAGATCTCTCCAGCTTGAAATGGTCTTAATCCAAATATTGTTTCCCCCCTCAACTGTTTTTTTATCTTGGAAGACTTGGTACATATTCCAACCCCTCTTCCTTTCTATTTTGCTTTATTTTTAAATAAACTTAATTTTCTTGGAATAGTTTTAGGTTTATATAGAAATTGCGAAGCACAGGTGCCCAACCTGAGGCCCATGGACTGCATGCAGTGCAGGATGGCTGTGAATGCGGCCCAGCACAAAATTGTAAATTTACTTAAAACATTATGAGATTTTGTTGTGATTACATTTTGCAATGTATTGAATGTGTGGCCCAAGACAGCTCTTCTTCTTCCAGTATGGTCCAGAGATGCCAAAGGGTTGAATTTGCCTGTTTCCACAAATCTCATTCCCATTCCCCCCTATTATTACCATCTTACATTAGTATGGTATATCATTACAACTAAGGAACCAATCTTGATACTTTAGTATTAACAGAAGTCCACACTTTATGCAGTTTTCCTTAGTTTTTACCTAATGTTCTGTCCCAGGACCCCACCCTAGATAACCACACTACATGTAATTGTGTCTCCTGAGGCTCCTCTAGACTATGGCAATTTTTCAGATTTGCCTTGTTTTGGATGATGTCGACAGCTCTGAGGAATTTTTGGTGTTTTGTAGAATGTCCCATTATCGGAATTTGTCTGATGTTTCTCTAATGGTAAGCCTAGGGTTGTGGGTTTTGGGGAGGAAGACCACAGAGGAAAAGTGACATTTTCATCACATCATATCAAAAGTACAGCTATTAATATGAACATGACTGTTAATGTTGACCTTGATCACCTGGCTTGAGGTAGTGGTTTTCAGGTATCTCCAGTGCAGAGTCACTCCTTTTCTCCATTCCATGCTTTTGGGGGAAAAGTCAGGGTGAGCAAACTGTGTAGGAATTCTTCTGCAGGGGAGATGTATCCCTTCTCCACCATTTATTTATTTATTCATTCATTCATTCAACCATTTATTTATATCATTGTGGACTCGTGGATTTCTTTGTTTACTCTGGGTTGTAATCCAATACTACTTTATTTTGTAGCTCAAATTGTTCCAGCTTGTGGCCATTGGGAGCTCCTGCATTTCCTTGACATCAGTGTAGGCTTGTTTCTTCTTTGAGCACTTCTTATAACTTTTCAACCTTATTTTTCAAGGCACTTACCAGATAATGCACCCCACATAGAATATCTTATATAATATACACTTATCTGTGTATCCTTCCCCATTGGAATGCCAAGTCCTTGAGGGCAGAGTCTTGCGGTTTTTTTGACGACAGTTGTGGCCTCAGTGCTGGAGTGGACGCTCAATGGGTAGCAAATGAATGAATGAACCCGGCTGGCTCTAGGCCAGCTCGAGAGAGGTGAGGTCGGGTGGGTTCTGGGAAGACCAAGACCGTGCTTAGCCTCTCGATGGTGCGCAGGCTTCCGGCCAGCTCAGAACTCGTGGCAGGTGCAGGGCAGGCCGCAACCTCTCGCGGTCACACCCACGCTGCGACCCTGCAGCAAGTGTCTGCGCCGCAGGAAATCCACGGATTGGTCAACGTCACCAGCGCCGCGGGGATTCCCAGGGAAAGTCCTGTCCACCTGTCCGCGCAGGGTCGGGGGAGGGGAACGAAAATGGGAGCTGGGGTGGAGGTTAACGTGCCTGGGGGGCAGCACCTGAGCGAAGGGGCGGGCAGAGGAGGGGCGGAGGCAGGAGAGGAGGCGGCCCTTCTGCGGTGGGGAGCGCACTGACTCCCGGCGGGGCGGGGACACGCGCGGGGACCCAGCGCTGTCCTCCCGGGGCGGGGCCGGGACCCCAGCTGGGAGCGCTTCCTACGCCGAGGGGGCCGGGCCGGCAGCGCCCAGATGCGGCGGTGGCGCGGAGGTCCCGGGGCGCAGGAGGAGCCGCCAGAGGCGTGCAGAGTCACGCAGCAGGTTTCCTGACTCCGGCTGGGGACGAACGCCCGCGCAGGACAGGGCGTCTAGGTTCGCACGCTCCGCCCGTTCCCGGTTCGTTTTTCTCTTTTTCTTTCCTTACCTGCTCCAGGAGCGACTGCGCGCCCCGCGAACCTGTGCGCGGAGAGCTGCGGGATGGGGGCTCCCCCAGAGATGGGGGACTGGCTGGCCCAGGGACGCCAGGGACGCGCCAGATGGGATTTTGGGCGTGGCCCAGTGCTCACGCCGACTCTTCACCTCTGGGAACACGGCATTAGGTTTCTCATATAGAACGGAGGGATTCTTTCTCCTACTGGGCAAGGGACCGCGCTTTTAGGGCTTCTAGAAATTATTTCAGATACCTGTTGATGGGCTTCCCTTGAGTATTCGCTTAAGACTAATTCTACTTTAAGTCAAAAGGCTGGAGTTTTGCTTTTCGTTTTTGTAATTGGGGGGGGGGGGGGCTTTACTTCGGTTGGATCACCTCTTCACTTCCTATTAGGTTACACTTTCTCAAAAATACCACCAGAATGGTTACTTCTTGACTTTGCAGTAGGAGCCAGGAGCCAGGAAATACGGAGAAATTGATACAGCTTGGAAACAGCCCATTATAAGCCCACACGAGACTTTTTTCTAGAAGCCTGGAAACAAGAAGTAGTGGCCGCACCTTTGTGATCCCCACTGTCCGAGAGGGCATTGTGAGTCCGCTGACACCGGCCAAGATCACCATCACTTCCTGTGGTTCTCATGCACTTGTTTAAGCCGTTTCTCAGCAAAGGGAGGGGTTGTTATTTCCACATGGGTGTCCAGAAATGAGTCACAGGCTGCTCTTTTAATTGTGAGGCTTTGTTAATGAACTTTTGAAAAGTGAGGTTTGCTCCCGCCGTATTTAAAGTCAGGCTTAGTTGTGAAATGGGTACACTGCCGTGCTGTGGCGGTCGCATAGGAAGTAACAGTTCAAGTTCGCAGTGTCCTGAAGCGCCTGCCAGCTGGTACCACATACCAGCTAGGGTCACTAGGCTGATGGTAGATAACCATTTACATCACATGCTTTGCCACAGAGGCCCAGGAGAAAATTAATTTCACAATTCAATGACTGATTTGTTATTACTTTCCCTGGCGTGGTATGGTAGAGACATCATTTTACATAGTGATTGTGTATCACTCTCCGAATCAAAATATTTTGGGTTGTTTGTCATTAGGAAATTAGTGCTAAAACCACACACAAATTTTTGAAGAAGATGGATACCAGTTGGAACTGAGAAATTAAAATGTTTAAACTGATAGGCCTTATTGCAGCTGGGTAGTAGCTCTTAGGAAGGAACTTAAGTTATCTCAGAAGACAGGCGAGAAGGGAACAGCATCTCTGCTGGAGCTGAGCTGAGCCCAGGCAGCCCAGCATAGAGTTATCAATTGCTCTGTCTCTGCCAGACTCTTCACTGAGCTCTGCTCAGTCATGAATAAGACAGGGTCCTGCCCACAAGGGCCCTAAAGGCCAGTGGGGAAGGTCAGAAATCCACTGGGAAATTCAGCAGAAGGAGATAAGCACTATGATGAATCAACGCCCAGAGCAGGGCTTCTGTTCCGATGTGACTCACGGTTGTGCAAGTCTGGGACTTTGAATGAACTGGGTCACCATTGCTGGGAAAATAAAGAAGGTTTTGAGTTGAATCATCTACTTGTCTCTATAAGCAGCTGTTGTGCTTATTGATAAGTATTTATTCAATTAATGATGTAAAATATATTAATTAGAAAGGCATGATGTTTAAAGTTGTTTGAATTAACTATATTTTGTGTTATTTCATAACCATGTAAAATAAACTCAGCCTGTTATTACCCCTAGACAATCACAGAAACTCTTGATTACTCACCTTCTACAAAATAGTGACTAATTAATGGCTGTAACTGTATAACACTGCATCAAAGCAACTTTCTGATCATTGTTTTTATAGTTTACATCCATCTTTTCCAACCCATTGTAGCTGTATGAGTGAAAATGAGTAAAGCCACTATGTTATAGCTTTCTGTTGGGATTGAAATCAGCCAAAGTACTTTTGGACTTGATGCCAAAATATCTTCAATTTCTCTAATTCTGTAAGGTACCCAACCAGTGACGGTAACAGTGCTAAATTTGAGACAACTTTACCTGAATTTTCATAGTTCATTTCTCCCCTGAAAGACTCAAAGGCACTTTTTCCATGAGGAAGAAAAGGATTGAGTATGATCATCACACTCTCTGAACTTGGCACAGACTTGACTCCTGGTAAGTTAGGAAGTACTTATTGATTAAATAACAAACCTTAATGTAAGAGGAAAGGGTGCTGTCAGGAAGATGGAAAGATGGGCGACTCAGCAGCAGGATCAGCGTCATACAGTCATGGAACTCCAGCCTGTTTGATGTGGGCACAGGGTGAAGGTTGGGGAAAGGGCTGGAGAGGGAGGCTGGGCCATATCACAAAGGCTCGTGTGCCAGGGAGGGGCTGTGAGTTTATCTTATAAAGGACTTTAAGCAAGTGAATATTGGCAGATATGTGTTTTCAAAAGACAATTTAGAATTAAGATGGAGAATAGATTATATGAGAATGACATTAGCTGGAGGGGACACAGAGGAGATTACTGTAATGTCAGAAGAGAAATTAAGCTTTGAGTCAGGCAGTGACAGTGAGGAATAGAAAAGAGGGAAGGAGCTGGCAGATATTTAATAGGTGACACTTGGCCCTCCTTAGAAGTGGGTGGCAGTGGTAAGGGGGAGGGAGGAGTTTAAGATGACTCCCACATTCCTAGCTGATGACTGAGATAGGGACAGAAGTTGAAGAATAGAAAAATGAATGGAAGGATAATGAAGACCTCATACAGTGCTTGACACATTATCAGTATTCGTTAAAAATTTTTTTAATATATTTTATTGATTATCTTATTACAGTTGTCCCATTTTCCCCCTTTATTCCCCTCTACCCTGCACACCCCCTCCCACCCACATTCCCCCTCTTTAGTTCATGTCCATGGGTCATATAAAGAAGTTCTTTGGCTTCTACATTTCCTATGCTATTCTTAACCTCCCCATCTGTCTTCTACTTACCATTTATGCTTCTTATTCCCTGTACCTTTTCCCTCCTCTCTCCCCACCCACTCCCCTGATGATAACCCTCCATGTGATCTCCATTTCTGTGATTCTGTTCCTGTTCTAGCTATTTGCTTAGTTTGTTTTTGTTTTTGTTTTAGGTTCAGTTGTTAATAACTGTGAGTTTGTTGTCATTTTACTGTTCCTATTTTTGATCTTCTTTTTCTTAGATAAGTCCCTTTAACATTTCATATAATAAGGGCTTTGTGATGATGAACTCCTTGAACTAAACCTTATCTGGGAAGCACTTTCTCTGCCCTTCCATTCTAAATGATAGCTTTGCTGGATAGAGTAATCTTAGATGTAGGTCCTTGCCTTTCATGACTTGGAATACTTCTTTCCAGGCCCTTCTTGCCTGCAAGGTTTCTTTGGAGAAATCAGCTGACAGTCTGATGGGCACTCCTTTGTAGGTTACTGTCTCCTTTTCTCTTGCTGTTTTTAAGATTCTCTCTTTATCTTTCATCTTGGGTAATGTAATTATGATATGCCTTGGTGTGTTCCTCTTTGAATCCAACTTCTTTGGGACTCTCTGAGCTTCCTGGACTCCCTGAGCTTCCTGGACTCCCTGGAAGTCTATTTCCTTCACCAGACTGGGAAAGTTCTCCTTCATCATTTATTCAAATAAGTTTTCAATTTCTTGGTCTTCCTCTTCTCCTTCTGGCACCCCTATGATTTGGATATTGGAACGTTTAAAGACATCCTGGAGGTTCCTAAGCCTGTCCTTGCTTTTTTGAATTCTTGTTTCTTCACTGTGTTGTGGTTGAATGTTTCTTTCTTTCTTCTGGTCCCCACCATTGATTTGAGCCCCGGTTTTCTTCCCATCATTGTTGGTTCCTTCCCTGTACATTTTTCTTCATCTCACTTAGTGTAGCCTTCATTTGTTCATCTAATTTGTGACCAAATTCAACCAATTCTGTGAGCATCCTGATTACCAGTGTTTTGAACTGTGCATCTGATAGGTTGGCTATCTGTCCGTCGCTTAGTTATATTTTTTCTGGAGCTTTGATCTGTTCTTTCATTTGGGCCATTTTTGTTGTCTTGGCGCGTGTGTTACGTAGTAAGGGGCGGAGCCTTAGGTGTTCACCAGGGCGGGGCGGCCACGTCGCTGCGTTGTGTCGCTGTTTGTGGGGGAGGGGACCAAGAGGGAACAATGGCACTTACTCCGCTCTCTGCCGGTTTTCAGTGACTTTCTGCGCTACCCACAGTCAAATTGTGCCCTTCTGGTGCTGATTCCTGGGTGGGTGGGTGGGTGGGCTTGTGTACACTCTAGGACCCTGTGGGTCTCTCCAACGAGCTCTCCTGTGAGTCTGGGAGTTTCTCCCGCTGCCGCCACCTCAACCCCCACAGGAGTTTTTAATTAGAGGCTTTGAGACTTTATTTCCCTGTGCAGGAACTCTGGGTTGCGGGGTCTGTCTCGCTCCCCAGTTGTTCCTCCGGGTTTATCTGCATGTGGGTGTGGGACGGCCCAATCCACCAGCAGCCACCTTGCCCAGTCTGCCGGCCGCGTCTTGCTTGCCCCGATCCGCCAGCTGCCGCCCTGCCGTGAGTCCTTTCCCGTGAGTCCTCTCTGCCCAGCTGCCTGTCTCCGCTCCTCCTACTGGTCTGGATGAATGTTTCTTCTTTAACTCCTGGGTTGTCGGACTTCCATACAGTTCGATTTTCTGTCAGTTCTGGTTGTTTTTTGTTTTAGTATTTGTTGTTGTCCTTCTTTTGGTTGTGTGAGGAGGCACAGTGTGTCTAACTACACCTTCATCTTGGCCGGAAGTCCCTCGTTAAAAATTTTTGAATGAATGAATAATAATAGCTAAAATTTAGTGAGTGCTTATCAGTGCCAGGGACTATTCTAGGTTCTTTATGTGAATTTGGTCTTTTACTACTCACTACAAGCTTGTGAAGTAGATATTATAACTGATTGCTTTTGACAGGTGAAGAAAGTACAAAGTTAGTAATAAATAAAGCCAGAAATTGATCCCAAGCATTTGGCTCCAGAACTTGCATTCTCAACCATTCTGCTGTGATATGCCGTCTCCATGAATCAGTGAATGAATGAATGAACTCTTGGGCACTGTGGTAAACTCAAATTGGAGTCACTGCTCTGATCCCAATAGTTCACCTTCACCCAGGAAAAGCCCAATACAGTATTAGATACCTGCCCCCCACCCATGGCTGTGTTGTGCTGCAGGGCAACCCTGCCCAAACTCATACCCCAAAATATACCTGGCTGACCTAGAACGAGCCTAGAATAATTGGGAATTTTGAGCATTGTAATGGAGACTCACAGTGACTGAAGGTACCCAGAGCTTCAACAATTGTGCCCTTAGATCTGCCTTGGTTACCTCGCTTCCCAAACACTGAAGTTGAGCGCTTTGTGTTTCTTAAATGCATGCAAAGTTTTGTTGCTAAGACCTGTAATATCCTTCCTGAGGGGAAGCAGAAAGGCTGGCCTGGGGGTATTCATCTCCAGAGCATGGTCCAATGGTGGAAGACTCGCTAACAAATGCAGGCAGGTCCATGACAACTCCCTTACACTCTGGGTTTGCGATCTGCCTTCTGGGGCCTATTTTGTTCTGATTTTACCCTAAAGCAGGTGCTTACCTGCCCACTCCTGCCTTTAACTTCCAGAATCTTGTTAAGTGAAGCTGGCCTGCTGTGCCCCCTGTCTTCTTGATTTTGGCTGGGCAAAATGGCTAGAGTTCCCTGGGCTCAGGCCCTGCGTTCTGTAGGCAGCATACAGGAAGATTCCTTTGGTCCTGATAAAGGTATTTTTGACTAATAACCCCACCTGCCTTTTCTCCTCTAAACTGGCCCCAACTCTTCACTGTTCTTATTATTTCATGATTCAACCTACCTTAACTCTGATTTTTGTTCAGCAAGCAGGATCTAGTTATCTTTTTTTCCCAGAGGCCTCTATTTTGGGCCACTTAAAGATTATGAGCACTGAGTTAATGCTGTACCTAAACCGAATCAGCACCCTCATTGTGAGTTTGAAGTTCTTACATGTTTTCTCCACACATGAGGAAAGTGTATCACTCAGCATTTCTTCAGATTTATTAGGAAATCAAGGTATGTATCTATAGTTTCCCATTCTTTGACAACGACAGCCTTCTGGGATGATGCAGCCCACATGTTGACCCATCGGTCTGAATTCCTATATTCCTGCCTGTAATTCATTCACTATTCAGGTAACAAAAAAGGGAAAGGTTGTGGTTAATATTTCATGTGGATTTGTCTTGCCTCTTCAACTGGTATGTGCTTTCTCTAAGGGCAGAGAGCAAAGTTGGGAGTCTGGTAGGTCTCTAAGGTCTTCACAGTTTTTAAACAATTTGTGACTTTTACTGATAAAGAAACCATCTGTTAGAGTAAGGCATTTGTTGGTCACTCCTTCTGGGTCAATGGACATCAGGCATTATTTGCATATCTCATTCATTTTCTTGGTAAGGCCCAACAATTTGGTCATTTTAATGTGAAACAGAGTTTTAGAATTGGTAATTTTCAGCTATCCTTCTTGATCTAATCAGGTCTTTTCAAGTTAATTTGTGTGCTATTCCATTTTTCTTTTCAGTGGATACAGTATCAGAGTAATCCAGAAAATACTCAGTTGCAAGAAAAGCAGTCTTCATTTTATATACCCAACTGTTTTACTTGTTCCTCTATTCAAAATGCCACTCCATTACTCATTGCATAACTTATTGGGTAATAATGTGAATTCTGACTTTCTAGAATAGTGGAAATTGTCTTCGGATGGAAACAGTGAACAAGTATTGTTCTGTTTCAGTTTCAGGATTGTAGCACCGCACCACTCAGTTCCCGGTTTTATTTCTATTTTCTATTATGTGTGTGGGTGTCTTCATTAGTGACCCAGATCTGTTGGCTTGAGATAAGTTACAACAAGATCTGTGAGCCAAATTGTAAATATCAGTGGAGGTCCCACTCCCTCCTCCCCTCTTCCCTGATTACTGCATGGTAAACAAACAGCGAGTGAAGTTAGCTGACAGTATGATACAGCTCTTCATTATTTATAAAGAACTCTTACGTATATTTTCTATTTTTAAATATTTTATATTTTTTCAATTACCGTTTATATTCTATTACCTATTATTACCTATTATTTTTGTATTAGTTTCAGGTGTACAGCTTAATGGTTAGAACATCATTTACTTTACAGAGTTTTCCAGTACCCACCTGGTGCCATATGTCCTTATTACAATATTATTGACTCCATCCTCTGTGCTGTACTTTTCATCCCTGTGACTTTTGTAACTACTGATCTGTACCTCTCAATCCCTTTATCTTTTTCACTCATTCTGCCTCCATGTCTCCCCACATCTAGGAATTATCAGTCTGTCCTCTACAAGTCTGTTTCTGTTTTGTTTGTTTGTTTATATTGATCTTTAGATTCCACATATAAGTGAGATCACATGGTATTTGTCTTCCTCTGACTGACTTCTTTCACTTAGCATAACACCTCCTGGTCTATCCATGCTGTCACAAATGGTAAGATTTTGTTCTTTTTTATGATCAAGTAATATTGCTCTGTCTATATGTTCCACAGCTTTATTATCCACTCATCCATTGATGGGTACTTGGTTGGGCTTCTATCATTTGGCTATTGGAAATAATACTGCAACATAATGGTGCATATATTCTTTAAAATTATCGTTTTGGTTTTTGTTTTCAGATATACACCCAGAAGTGGAATCACTGGGTCATAAGGCAGTTCCATTTTCAATTTTTTGAGAATCTTCCATACTATTTTCCACAGTGGCTGCACCAATCTGCATTTCTACCAATAGTGCAAAGTGTTCCCTTTTCTTCCCATTATTGCCAACAGTTATTTGTTGATTTATTGATGATAGTCATTCTGTCAGGTGTGAGGTAATATCTCATTGTGATTTTAATTTACATTTTTCTGATGATTAGTGATGAGCATCTTTTTCATATACTTTTTGGAGAAATACCTATTTAGGTCTTCTGCCCATTTTTAAATTGGATTATTTGTTGTTGTTTTTTGGTGATGAGTTGTATGAGTTCTTCATAAATTTTGGATATTAACCCCTTATCAGACATATCATTGACGAATATGTACTCCCCACTCAGTGGGGTGTTTTTTCATTTTGTTGATGGTTTCCTTTGCTGTGAAAAAGCTTTTTAGCTTGATGTAGTCCCATTTGTTTATTTTTCTTTTGTTTCCCTTGCCTGAGGAGATATATCAGAAAAAATATTACTAAGATAAATGTTTGAGATTTTACTGCCTATGTTTTCTTGTAAGAGTTCTATGGTTTTGAATCTTACATAAGTCTTTATTCCATTTTCAGTGTATTCTATTTTATTGATTATGCTATTATAGTTGTCCCAATTTTCCCCCTTTTCTCCCCTCCACTTACCACCCCACACTCCCTCAGGCAATCCCTACACCATTGTTCATGTCCATGGGTCATGTGTATAGGTTCTTTGGCTACTCCATTTCCTATACTGTACTTTACATCCCCATGGCTATTCTGTAACTTCCTATTCGTACTTCTTACTCCACTCACCTCTTCATCCATTCCTCCTCATCCCCCTCCAATCTGGCAATAATCAAAACATTCTCTATATCCATCACTCTGTCTGTGTTCTTCTAGTTTGCTTTTTAGATTCACTTGCTGATAGATATGTATTTATTGCCATTTTATAGTTCATAGTTTTGATCTTCATCTTTTTCTTAAATAAGTCTCTTTCATATAATACATTTAAAATGGAATACATTACATTTCATATAATAACGGTTTGGTGATAATGAATTCCTTTAGGTTTTGGGTTTTTTGTTTTTTGTTTTTGGTCTGGAAAGTTCTTTATCTGCCCTTTGATTCTAAATGATATCTTTGCTACCTAAAGCAATCTTGCCTGTAGGTCACTGATTTTCATGACTTTGATTATTTCTTGCCAATCCTTTCTAGCCTGCAAAGTTTCCTTTGAAAAATCAGCTGACAGTCTTCTGGGAATTCCCATGTAGGTAACTGACTGCTTTTACTGTTGCTGCTTTCAAGATTCTCTCTTTATCTTTATCTTTTGACATTTTAATTATGATGTTTCTTGGAGTGGGCTTTTTTGTATCCATCTTCTTTGGGACTCCCTATGCTTCCTGGACTTGCATGTCTATTTTCTTCACCAAATTAGGAAAGTTTTCCTTCATTATTTTTTCAAATAGATTTCCAATTTCTTGCTCTTTCTTTTCTCCTTCTGGCACCCCTGTGATGTGAATGTTGGAACATTTGAAGTTGTCCTAGAGGCTGCTTACACTATTTTCATTTTTTTTTTATTCTTTTTTTTTCTTGTTGTTCTGATTGGTTGTTTTTTTCTTCCTTGTGTTCCAATTCATTGATTTGATTCTCGGCTTCATCCACTCTACTGTTGTTTCCCTGTAAATTGTTCCTTATTTCAATTAGTGTATCCTTTGTTTTTGACTGGATCCTTTTTATGCTGTTCAGGGCCTCACTAGGTTCCTTGAGCATCTTTATAACCAGTGTTTCGAATTCTGCATCTAATAGATTGCTTACCTCTATGTTTAGTTCTTTTCCTGGAATTTTGATTTGTTATTTCATTTGGACTATGTTTCCTTGTCTTCTCATTTTGGTAGCCTCCCTGTGTTTGTTTCCATGTATTAGGTAGAGCTGCTCTGATTCCATGTCTTGGTGGTGTGGCCTAATGTAGTAGGTGTCCTGTAGGGTCCAGTGGCACAGCCTCCCCTTTCACCCAAGCTGGGAACTAGAGGTTTGCCCTTTGTGTGGGCTGAGTACACCCTCTTGTAGTTAAGCCTTATTGCTGTTGGCAGGTCAATGGAAGGGATTTACTCAGGCCTGTCAGCTACAAGGACTGGCTGTGAACACTGAACATCTACCTCTGCCCTCTGTGAAGGATCAGCTATGTGTAGGCAGGGTGGTGGTGCTTCGACATGGTCTGTAGCTGTCCACTGGGTCTGCATGCCCTGGGGTTTCCCTGGGTTGTGCAGGCTAAGGTCAGCCCCAATGTGTGTTTTGCCCAGGGCCACCCTGCCTGAGAGCTACAACGTAATCTAGGAGGGCTACAACTTATGCTGAGCTTGGTAATTCACAGGCAAAGCCAAGCTATGCATCTAGACTGGCTGCTGCTAGTGCCAGGTCTGGGGCCACATAGCAAGAGGTATGGGTGCCTGAGGGCTCACTGTGGCTGGCTGTTGCTTGTTTGAGAGCATTTAGGAAGTTGTGAAGCATGAGCCAAGACCAACCATTCATGTGAAAAAGCAGCTTGGGTGGGCCTGTAAGTAGGGTGAAATGGTCTCTGATCTCCAGGGCAGGGCAAACAGTGTTAGCCACATTGCTGGAGTCTCAGATATTGTACCAGCCTGCTGACTCTGTGGCTCTGTGGGGAGAAGGTTCAGAAAAGGGACAATGGCTTCTGTCCACCTTTCAGTCTGGGACAAAGCTGTCCCCAGCTATCACCTTGATGCCAGACACTTCAGTTTCACTCTGTATACCACTGGTGCCTTTCAAGCTGATACACTAGTGCTGGAGCTCAGAGGGGGTGAGTCTGAGTAAGTCCGTGTATAGGTTCTTTAAGAGGAACTGCTTGGGACTCTAGAAGTTTCTTCCACTGACTCAATCCTTACTGGTTTTTTGCAGCCAGAATTTATGGTGACATATCTTTCTGACACTGGTATCCTGGGCTGGGGGACCTGATATGGGGCTGGGACTCCGCACTCCCGATATATCCTTCCTGAATTCTTATCCACCACAAGTGGCTGTGGAACCAGCCCATTCTATGTCTCTGCCCATCCTACCAGTGTGGATGGATGTGGTTTCTCTAAGTCCATAGCTGTGAGATTTCCATTCAACTCGATTTCTGATGGTTCTGAGTGATGGCTGTTCTATATTTGAGTTGTAATTTTGATGTGGTAGTGCCAGGAGGCAAGCCATGTTTACCTATGCCACTATCTTGACCAGACGTCCTAGAGTTTATTCTATATGGTATAAGAGGTGGTCTAGTTTCTTTTTTTTTTTTTTTGCATGTATTTTTCCAAAGTTCCTAACACCATTTATTGAATAGACAGTTTTTACCCCATTGTATTTTCTTATCTTCTTTGTCAAATATTATTTGACCATACAAACACCGGTTTATTTCTGGGCTGTCTATTTTGTTCCATTCTCTATGTGTCTTTATTTATGTCTTTATCAGTCTGTTTTGATTACTATGGCCTTGTAGTATAATTTGATATTAGGTAGCGTGATTCCTCCAACTTTGTTCTTCTTTTTCAAGATTGCTGTGGTTATTTGGGGTATTTTTTGATTCCATATAAAATTTTGAATTATTTATTGTAGTTCTGTGAAACACACCATTGGTATTTTGATTTTTTAAAAATAATACATTACGATAAACTTTAGTAGTAACGTGCAATGGAAATACAATTTTTTAAAAAATTACTTTATTGTTGTTCAATTACAGTTGTCTGCATTTTACCCCCACTGCTCCCCTGGTATTTTGATTTTGATAGGAAGTACATTGAATGGATATATTGCTTTGGATAGTATGGACAGTTTAACAATGTCAGTTCTCATCCGTGATCATGGGTTTTGTTTCCATTTATTTGTATCTTCTCCAATTTTTTATTCAGTGTCTTATAATTTTCTGAGTACAGGTCTTCTACCTCTTTGGTTCAATTTTTTCCTAGGTATTTTTAAATTGAATTTATTGGGGTGATATTGGTTAGTAAAATTATATAGGTTTTAGTGTCACAATTCTATGTACATCATCTGTATGTTGGTATTGTGTGTTCACCACCCCAAATCACCGAAGTATTTTTTAATGCAATTGTAAATAGAATTGTTTTCTTAGTTTCACTTTCTGATAATTCACCTTTAGTGTATAAAAATGCAATCCCCATTTCTGGATATTTATTTTGCATTCTGCTACTTTAATGAATTTATCAATTTGGTAGTTTTTTTGGTGGAATCTTTCAGGTTCTGTATATACGCTATATCATCTGCAAATAATGATGTTTTTACTTCTTTTCCAGTTTGGTTGGCTTTTATTTCTTCTTGTCTGATTGCTGTGGCTAGGACTTCCAGTACTATGTTGAATAAAAATGGTAAAAGTGGACATCCCTGTCTTATTCCTGATCTTAAGGAAAATGCTTTTAGTTTTCCACCATTGACTATGATGTTAGCTGTGGGTTTGTCATATATTGCCTTTATTATGTTGAGATACGTTCCCTCTATTCCCACTTTGCTGAGAGGTTTTATCATAGATAGGTGCTGGATTTTTCTCTATCTACTGATATGATTATGTGATTTTTATCCTTTATTTTGTTTATGTGTTGTATCACATTAATTGATTTGCAGATACTATACCAACCTTGCATCCCAGGAATAAATCCCACTTAATCATGGTGTATGATCCATTTAATGTATTGCTGAATTCAGTTTGCTAATATTTTGTAGAGGATTTTTACATCTGTTTGTCAGGGATATTGTCCTATAATTTTTTCTTTGTAGTGTCTTTATCTGTTTTTGAAATTAGGATAATACTGACCTTGTGAAATGAATTTGGGACTATTTTCTCCTCTTGAATTTTTTGGTGTAGTTTGAGAAGTTTAGGTGTTAATTTTTCATTTAAGGTTTGGTAAAATTCACCTATGAAGCCTCCAGTCTAGCACGTTTGTTTGTTGGAAGTTTTTTGATGACTGCTTCAATTTCATTAGTTGTAATCAATCTGTTAAGAATTTTTGTTTCTTCTTGATTCAGTTTTGGTGATTGTGTGTTTCTAGGATTTATCCATTTCTTCCAGATTGTCCACTTTGTTGGCATACAGTTATTCCTATATTTTCTTATGATCCTTTGTATTTCTGTGGTGTCAGTTGTTACTTTTATTTTGGTCATCTCTCTTTTTTCATTATGAATCTAGTTAAAGTTTTATTAATCTTGTTTATCTTTTCAAAGAGCCAGCTCTTTGTTTCATAGATATTTTTGTATTGTTATTTAGACTCTGTTTTGTTTATTTCTGACTTGATCTTTATATTTCTTTTCTTTTACTCAGTTTGGGCTTTATTTGTTGTTCTCTTTGTAGTTCATTTAGGTTAAATTGAAATTTTTCTTGTTTCTTGAGGTAGGCCCATAATGCTATGAATTTTCCTCTTAGGACTGCTTTTGCTGTGGCCCCATAGACTTTTTGGTTGTTGTATTGGTTTTTTTTTTTTTTTAGGTTAGTGGTAAGATTTATTGGGATAGAATTGGAAGGCTGCCCTCAGATTCCTAGTGTCTCATCATCCATCTTGCTGCAGGAAAAGTCCAACCTTGTCTTCATTAGGTCCAGTACAAAGGCTGGTGTCCAAAAATTCTGTGCTGGGTTGTTGTGTTTTCATTTTCTTTCTTTTTTTTTTTTTAAAGATTTTATTTATTTTTATAGACAGAGGGAATGGAGGGAGAAAGAGAGGGAGTGAAACATCAATGTGTGGTTGCCTCTTGTGCGCCCCCCTACTGGGGACCTGGCTTGCAACCCAGGCATGTGCCCTGACTGGGAATCGAACCAGTGACCTCTTGGTTCGCAGGCCCGTGCTCAATCCACTGAGCTATACCAGCCAGGGCTGCTGTGTTTTCATTTTCATTTACCTCAAGATGTCTTTTGATTTCCTCCTTGATCTTATTGTTAACTCATTCATTGTTTAGTAATGTGTTATTTAGCATCCTTGGGTTTGTGTGTTTTTTAGTTTTTCTCTTATAGTTGATTTCAAGTTTCATACCACTGTGGTCAGAGAAGATGCTTGGTATAATTTCAACCTTCTTAAATTTATTGAGACTTATTTTGTGTTCTAACATGTGGTCTATCCTAGGAAATGTTCCATGTGCATTAGAAAAAATGCATATTTTGCTTCTTTGATAGGAAATGCTCTGAAGGTATCAATTAAATCCATCTGCTTTATTGTGTGATTAAGCCCACAATTTCCTTGTTTTTTCTGTCTAGATGATCTATCCATTGAGGTCAGTGTGGTATTAAAATCCCCTACTACTGTTTTACTGTTGATATATCCCTTTATGTCCATCAAGATTTGCTTTATATATTTAAGTCCTTCTGTTTTGGGTGCATAAATATTTACAAAGGTTACAACCTCTTGTTTGATTGATCCCATTATCAATACATAGTGTCTTTGTCTCGTTATATCCTTTGATTTAAAGTCTATTTTGCCTGATATAAGTATTGCTACCCCAGTTTCTTTCCCTTTCCATTTCCATGAGATACCTTTCTTCATCCCTTTTCTGTTAGGCTCTGTGTGTCTTCTGTGTGTGTTCTGAGGTAGGTCTCTTACAGAAAGTATATATAAGGGTCTTGCTTTCTTATCCATTCAGCTACCCTATCTTTTGATTGGAACATGTAAGCCATTTACATTTAAAGTTATTATTGATAGTTACATATTTAAAGTTATTATTGACAGTTACATATTTATTGTCATTTTATTCTTTATAACTGTGTTCTCTTTCTTTTTCTTCCTTTTAAAGAAAGCCCTTTAACATTTCTTCTAATACTAGTTTGGTAGTAATGACTCCTTTAGCTTTGTCTTGTATGGGAAGCTCTTTCTTTCTCCTTCAATTTAAAATGATAGCCTTGCTGGTAGAGTTGTCTTGGTGGTAGTTCCTTTCTTTTTATCACTTTGTGCCAGTCCCTTCTAGCCTGAAATGTTTCTGTTGAGAAATCAGCAGACAGTCTTCTGAGAGCTTCTTTGTAGGTGACTGTCTTTCTCTTGCAGTTTTTAAGATTCTCTCTTTGTCATTTGGCCTTTGGCATTTTAATTACAATGTGTCTTGGTCCGACCCTCTTTGGTTTCATCTTGTTTGGGACTCTCTGTGCTTTCTGGACTGGTGTGTCTTTTCCTTTACCAGGTTAGGGAAATTTTTAGTTATTTCTTCAAGTAAGTTCTCAACCCTTTGTTCTCTGTCGTATTCTGGTACCCCTATGATGTGGATGATGTAATGTTTCATGTTGTCCCAAAGGTCTCTTAAAATATCCTTATTTTTAAAAAATTCTTTATTCTTTTTGCTGTTCTGATTGGGTGTTTTTTCTACTTTGTCTTCCAAATGACTTATTTGATCCTCTGCTTCATGTAACCTACTTTGTATTCCTCCTAGTGTATTCTTTATTTCAGATATTGTATTTTTCATTTCTGACTGGTTGTTTTTGTGGTTTCTATGTCTTTTTCATACTATTGAAGTTCTCACTAAGTTTCTTTAGCATCCTTATAACCATTGTTTTGAACTGTATATCTGGTAGAGTATTTTTGCTTCCCTCATTTAGTTCTTTTTCTGGAGTTTTCTCCTGTTCTTTCATTTGGGGCATGTTTCTTTGCCTCCCCATTTTGGCTGCCTCTGTGTATTTAGTTTTATATATTATGTAAATCTGCTATCTCTTCCAGTCTTGGTAGGGTGGCATTATGTTGTAGGTGTCCTACAGGACCAGTGATATAGTCTTCTTGATCAACTGAGAAGGGTGCTGCAGGAACGTCTCTTGTGTGGGTTATATGAGCCCCCTTGTTCTAGTTGAGTCTGTCCATATGTGGGGTCGTGCCTCAGGTGGCTGACTGTGAGGATCAACTCTGACCACAGTGTATGAGCTGCTGTGTGGGTGCTGATAATACAAAACAGAATTCACCTCAGCAGGGTCTGGTGCCTGTCACGATCTCCCTTTGGATGTGCCACTTGTGGAGCTAATTGGATCTTGCTCTGATGGTGTCTGAAGCTGACCCCTGGGTATATTTGTTCTCAGGCCTCTTGGGAGGTACTCCAGGTCAGATCAATATCAGGCACTGCCCATGACTGGCCCTGAGCAACCTGTTTGGAGCTACAAAGTGATTCTCAGTTTTTGACTGCCTCTGCTTGGCCTGTGTGTGGGGGGGAAGGGTCAAACTACACACCAAGGCCAACTTCCACCAGCAACAAGCCTAGGGGCAGGTCAGCAAAAGGCCTAAAGCATCCTGAGATCTGCCTCCTCTTGCCTCTGCCTGCCAACTGTGTGGTAGCCTCAGTCACTGAAACAGTCTTTGGAGGTACATGAGTTGCATGAAGCAGGTTCTTAGTGATTCACCAGGTAGGGGTGAGTGGCTTTCACTAGATTGACATAGATTCATACTCAGTGCCAGTGCCAGATGCCCACTGACTTTTGTAGTGGGGCTGGGTCTTAAGGAGTCATTAAGGTAAGGCCAGCAGGGTTCATTAGGCCCAAACAGACCATGATTTGGCATGTGAAGGGAGGGCTCTGCACAGGAATGGTGGTACCAGTCAGGCATGCAAGGGAAAAATAGTTCCCACCCTATAGCCACACAGCTTAGTCTGTTCTGGATTCTGCCAGAAACTCCTGGAGAGCCTGGGCTCAGTGTCGGGGGTGGGTGCCAGGAGTCCCAAGGGTGGGACTAGTAAATCTCTTGCACGGGAGCAGAACTAGTCAGTCTCCTGGGAAGCTGGGGAGAATGGCCTCCATCCCAGAGACACACAACTCAGTCTCTGAAAACCCCTGAGTCCACCTGGACTTCTACACCCTGCACCCAGGCAGCTGGCTTATTTGCGTGATGTGAGCTCCACCGGGTGATCTTGACAGGGAGTCAAGAGGGTGGAGCTATTGCCTTTCCCCAGGGTGATGCCATATGGAGGGAAGTGCTCCACCCAGGAAAGATGGCATCTGTGGTGTGGGAGAGGGACACAGCATAGGGACCCTGGCAACTGTCTCCTCAGCTCTCTTCCCAGAGCCACACAATTCAATCTCTCTTCGTATGACTCTAGTCTGCTCTGAACCATCTTCCCTCTGCCAGAGGCCAAGGTAAGTCATTCTGAATGAGATTTTGTGTGCTGAACCTTTAAGAAGGCACCTGGGTTTCTGGAAGACTCCTATCTCTCCCTAATGAAGAGAATCCCTGCTGATTTTCACAGCCTGATGTTATGTGGGCTCCTCTTCCCAGTTCTGGTGCTCTGGACTGGGGAGCCTGGTATGGGGTTGAGACCCCCATGCTCCTCAGGGAGAACCTTAGTGCTAAAATATTCCTCCAGATTCTCACTGCTACACATAGGTATAGGGCCAGCCCATTTTGTGTCTCTGCCCTTCCTACCAGGCTTGATGTGGTTATAAGACTTCAGTTCAGCTGGTCTTCAGTTGGTTATTCAGGTTGCTTTATATTTTAGTTGTAATTCCAGTTTGGTCCTGAAAGGAAGTGAGTGTAACTTCTACCTACTCTACCGCCATCTTGGATCTCATCATATTTTCTCTATTAATTCCCATAAAAACCTCATAAAATAAAAAAAATAAGTGTTGTTGTTGTTGTTGTTATCTGCATTCAAATCCTATAGATAAAGAGGAAGACACTTGGAGAGATCGAGTGACCACCTAACGTTACCCAAGAAGTAAGGTGCAGGGCTCACTACACTGTGCTGTCAGTAGTTGACTGAAGGAGGCAAGTTCAGTACCTTACGTCAGTGACATGCCCTACAAATAGATTCTGAGGTTTACATACAGGAGGTTTGTTGGTAGGTCCTCTGGGAACAACACTTGGCACGGAGAGAGGTTAGCAGGTTTACACAGAGAGGGAAGTGGAGCCACAGTACACGTACAACAGTGGCCTCAACAAAAGAGAACTTTGGAGCTGGAATGTCCCTTCAGAACTGTTCTGCTACCTTGAAGCAAGGGGTCATTGTACCCCTTACATCAACTAGGATGTGGCCGCACCCAGGCTGAAGGCATAATCTTAGGCTAACAGCTTTCTTCAGTCAAGGGCAGTTCCTGGAGCTGTGTGCCCTTGGCAGACAGTATTTCTGGCAATCGGGGGAACAAGGGTCTTGGTCCTGAAGGGGATCTGAGAGTCACATCATCTACAACGTTCGTGTGAAAGAGGGCATTCTCCTCTGTGTGGACTCGTTTGTGTCTTTCTGACCTAGACCATCACCCTGCTGAATGGAACCAGAAAGTTGGCATTTTGTTTAAGGTCCTTAAGGATTTAGAATAGCTGACCAGACAGCAAGAAGACAGTAATCTTAATCCTAGGAAGATCAGGAACAGGGAAGAAGAGAAGGGAGAGGGTGGACTGCGACAAGTGAAGAAGTGGTACATAATAGACTAGACTAACAAAAACCCTCGACTGTCCATTTAACTGAAGTGCAATGCATATTGGTCTTCACTATAATTCTAGGCTTTAACATTGTAAATAGTAAACAGTTTTGAGATATTAGGCTATGTATTTTCTCTCTTCTCTCTCTCCTCCTCTCTCCTCTTTTTAAGCCTTTGAAAGGCTCCAAATTAGTCCATTGAATCTCACTGAAGCCGATAGATTATAAGCAACAGAATTACCTGGGGTATTTAAAAACACCACCCTCCCAAAACAACACCAACAAAGAAAACAGAAAGGGAAGTCCAGGCCCACATTCAGGATCTACTGGAACAGAATCTTTAGGAGTAGAGCCCATGAATTGACATTTTTACAAATTTTCCATAGATGATTTTGATACATGCCAGAGTTCAAGATCCATTGCCCTAAACTGTTCTGATGGCTAAGCCTCCTGGGATTTTCAAATTGGAAAGCAGCCATGGGAACCATGGGATAGCAGAGAAATACCTCAACCTTAATCCCAGCAGGCTTGATACAGTGACATTCATCTCTTATCTTTCATAGCACCTCTCTGGTGTGGCCAACAGGGAGTCTGGCCTGAACTCCTTGGCTGGCTTCTGACCAAGACTGCTAGAGAGATGGTGATAGCTCTGGCTGGGCCCATTAATAACTTAGATACCTGAGTGAGAGATGCCAAATTCCTTGAATAGTTGTAGATGGGGGCAGTTAGACAGATGAGGAATCAGTGAATTATAGAAATCAGTACATTTTCTGGGAGAATAATTTTTTCCAAAAGGAAAACACTTTTAAACTTGCTAATTTTGAGTCAGGTCATTGCAGGAAATACTAGTCACCTAAAGAATAACCTGATAAACTCCTAGGACACCTTGATATGTTTTGTTAATTCCTGCAACATCAGATTGCTATGGTTCCTATACCTTCAGTGTTTCATGCCTTTGCTCAGGTTGTCTTTGCCCAGTTTCCTTCCTCTTCTCCTTGCTCATCTAACTCCTGTTAAACTCTTTAGAATAAGCTCACACAGTATCTTCTCTAAGAAGCCTTTCCTCCCCTCACCCAGATTGAGTTTATCACCCTCCACTGAACTCAGAAAGCACTCCCATATATCTCCCTATTATTACACTTATCATTATTCTCTCTGCCAGCCTGTGAGCACCTTGGGGGCCAGGACCATCTTTTTCAACTTGTGTTCAAGAGACCTAGCCTTATCAACAGTGACTGAAAAAAATAATAATTCTGGTGAACATAATTATTCAACAAATATTTATTGAAGCTTTCCTAAATGCCAGCCCAGTAGAGTATGGATTTGAGTGAAAGGCCAAAAGAAATCAAAACCTTCAGAATGGAACAAAAATTCAGGATGCCTTCACAAGAAACATCCACTGTAAAGGAACCCCCCAAATAAGCTTGGATAACAATACTGTAGTATCAAGTACTCTGGTGAGGATGAAAAATCCCAAACTATCAGCTTTCACCAGTGAAGCTCCCAGGCATAAATAGAGATAGAGACTGGGATTCCCAGCAGCTGCAGACCAACTCCACCCAAAACTCCTTCCAAGGAAGGGGAAGGGGATGAAGAAAGTCATCAATTTCTTCATCTAAATTAGTAAGAATGGAAATGTCTTGTTCTCTTCTAGAAAAAACACAACCTGCTACACCCTCAATATGGAAAAATAAGGAGCAAACATCTGTGGCAGAATGAGCCAGTGGGGAAAGATAACTTACTTACAGATACAGATTCAAAATCCACTGTGAAAAATTCTGCCAATAAATCTCTTTATACAAAAAAAGGAAAATTGATGATTTAGCCATAGAAAATGAAGCACTGGAAGAGTTATTCAAGAGCGCAAAACTAGAGTTAGAAAGTTCAAAAGCAAGAAGATGTCAAAATTAGAAAAATGCCAAGATTGGATATAAAAACAAATGGCTCTTTTAATGATGAAACAATACCAGAAAATAAAATATTTCAGGAAAATGAAATCGGGAAGAAATGTGAGGTCAGAAAGAATTACTGTAGTCAACTGAAAAAGAACCACCGACCAATGACAGGAGTCAGGGTGATGGTGAGCCACCTCCCAAGAAGGTGTCACTGACTGATCATAGATCGCTGGTGGTTAGTAACTCTGCCTCCAGAAACACACCCAGTGTGAAAGATGATTATGATCGACTAAAGAATTTCAAGAAATTCAGAAAGGTTGCGTTTCCTGGATCTGGAAAACTTCTGCAGATCACTAGAGAATCAGATCTCATAGCTCATCATGCTTGAAAGAATACAGAGTTAGAAGAGTGGTTAAGGCAGGAAATGGAGGTGCAAAATCAACATGCAAAAGAAGGGTCTCTTGCTGATGATCTCTTTAGATACAATCCTAATGTAAACTGGAGAAGGTAACTGAGGATTTTATACAGAAGCCTCCGAAAAACATTTACTGTCAAGCATTACTTCTTGTTTTCTCTGGGAGACAATGCATATAGTTGACACAAGGGATTTAAGTTACAAACATTCTGTGGCCTGAAGTTGTTAAATGAAAGGCACAAACCTCAAAAAAGAAGAGTGGCTAATGAATTTCCCTCACATACAGTCTAGGTCTAGGTACTTTTTAAACTGCTGGGTCCCTAGGTGAATGAGTCTGTGTGCCAGTCCTTTAAAAGAAGACTTTCCATTCCACCCCCTACCCCTGCTGCCCCGCCTTTTGCGTCTCCTGGCTGTAAGCCCCATTGGTGTTCAAAGCCAGATGTTTTGAGGGCCCATCTCTTTGGTGCAGGTCCCAAAGGTTGGAGTGCCTGATATGGGGCTCATCACCCTCGTTACTCAGGGAGATGCTGTGTTCCTCCTGATTGTGGGCCATCACATGGGGTGCAGGGGTTTGGACAGGACCACATCTTTGTCTCATCTACGCATATCAGTTGTCGTAGTGAGCTCTTCAGATAGCTTTCGGGTCCCTTTCAGATGAAATTGATTCACATGTAGTTGTCGATTTGGTGTGACCATGGGAGAGGTGAATTTAGCGTCTTTTTGCACCACCATCTTGGACTGTCTTCATGAGACAGTCACTTTGACATAAAAATTTTCATTTTGATAAGTGAGTTTGTTTCCTTGGCCTGCTTTTATACAATAAATGCAAGGCACCGAACAACTATTATTTGCCTGATATCCTAAGTGCATATAGCGCATTAAGATTCTGTCTTGTGAGTTACAGGAATAATACAGAAATGGGTACTGGAAGAGTTGTTTTGAAGATCATTTCGGATCATATGATCCGCAGGAGTCACAGCACCGTCTCCTACACCACATTGCTTTTAGGAATCATGTCAGTTAACTGAGGAGCAAGACTTCTTGCCTCCATTTTCCTGTATCTGACTAGAAAACAAAACAACCCTCCCCCCACCAACAGCGAAACCTAGCTAATGGGGTGGGGTGGGGAATGGGGCTTACCTTTGTGAGACACTGATGAGGGAGATGCTGGATGGGTATTTCTTGAATTAAAATGGTTGCTCTCCCAAAAGAAACCTAGGCACTGACTTTATTATAAACACTAGACCTTGAAGACAGCCATCCTTAGGTTGGCTTAGGAACTACCAGACTCTTTCACAATCTCTGGGCTGTGTGGAATTGGGGAAACCACCTGGAGATTGTTAAAGGTAAAAGTAAAACGTGAAGATTCTCTTCCAGTTTAAAATTCCTTTCCCATTCCAGGTTGCCCTTGGTGTTCGTTTTGCTGTGATTTCACCTGCACAAAGATGGTGGTGGTGGAAAGCACAGTGGGAACTGCCCTATGGCCCTGCATCCCTGAGAGGGGCCCCTAAACAATGAAACCCCAGAGAATGCCTGTGGCTTACCAGGGAATCGTTCTATGTTTCACATTATCAGGGTCAGTTCTCCTGAAGGCTATCTCTTAACTATTCACAAACTTTTCCCTGCATTTCTCTTCCTCCCAAGGGTGCAAGAGAGTCTGGAAGAGTATATAAAAGACTTGGTCATTGGTTAATTTATATAGTTAATATATATACAGCAGTATTAGATGATGAGAAATTCGTACTTTCCATGTAAAAACAGTTCTGTATCATTTGATTTCTTCTCCTTCTTCTTCCTTTTCTTCCCACAGGGGTCACGGGTTACTATTATACTTGGGGGGGAAAAAAGAGATTTTTACAACAGAATTAGAACAAAAGCAGTTTAAAACCCCAAATAATGTCATAATGCACAGGTGTTAGTGTTCACTTGTAACTGTAGATGAGACGGGTAATAAACTCTTAGTAGTATGTTAGCAAATGCACATTTATACAAGAGTTACTGACCCTACCTTAGTTTTTTGAGTAAATTAAAATCCCAGAATAGACAGTAATTGGCAGCGTATACAGAGCGCTTACTCTGCCAGGCACTGTTCTCAGGGCGTTACACGGTCATCTCGTTTGTCTCCCCACCATCCTGAGCAGTAGGTAGTGTCCCCGGGGAAGGGAAGGTATGGAGAAGGTAACTGCAAAAAAATGTGACAAGGAGAGGTTTGAAAGGCACTCATCCATTCGGAATTGACCTCTCTTGCCGCTGGGAACCCTGAAACCAGCAAGGTAGCCCAGGCTGGGCCTGGTGGTGACAGAATTGGAATTCCACTGTCTCCCCAGGCTCAACACTCGGCCACTCTCTCACAATTCCTTAAGTAGATGTGGGATTCTAAGCAGATTCTACGACTCAGAAAAGAAATATCCTGATTGCCTTTTACCTTCTGAAAGATGAATAGGGCCATTATCAGCTTGTGGTGGTCTTACAACCTAGTTCACATCCCACGAATTTTTATTCTCTTTAGTAGAATAGCAAGGAACCGCTGTGGTCCAGTCTTGGAAGGCAAAGGAACGTTTGGAATATGGCAGTGGAGCTGTATTTGGAAGTTGCATTTTGCCTGCCCAGGGTTCTTCATTTTGAAGATCTGAATGACAGACTTGAGATACACTTAGAACTACTCACCTCCATTTCAAAACCGGCTCTTCAAGTTTGCCCAACCTCTTACCAGACTGAAACAGCCAGGGTCAAGCTGCCAGGGTCCCTGTGCCGTCCTGCCCCCAGCTCAGGGACTCCTGTTTAGCACACTGCCTTATCAAACAGCATCTGCAGAGCCCTTCTGCAGAGCCTGCTTGTGTGTGAAATGATCTTTTTTTAGCATTGTCTTTTTTTCTTCTTACCATGGTTAGGACCACAGTCTTCAAAAGGAAAGGAAGGCTGCCCTCAGACACGTTAAGAAGCACATGGTCCTCTTAGGTGTATGCTTTATTGTAACGTTTGTACACAACATGAATAGAATCTTGTAACATATAATGCATTAAAATCAAGGTATGTAATTAGGCCGGGATCATCAAGAGGGTGACACGTATCCCCAGGACAATTAGTTGGTACATGCTGCTTATGTTTGTGTTTTAAAATTGCAGCAATGAACTTTCAATTTAAATGCACAAGCATTTACTTTCCAAAATTATGACTTATCCATAATCCATGCCATTCTCCCAGGTTCTCCTTAAAGAAGAACACATATTATGGGCAACAGAGAAACTGGAAGAGGGCTGTTTGAGTTAGCTTTGTCATTATAACAAAGCACCCCCAGATCACATCGTCATTTCTCATGGTTGTGAGGATTAAATGAGATAACTCATATAAAGCTTCTCTAACAGTAGGTGGCCTCGAGTAAGTACTGGGTGGTTTTGTCCGTCAGCTCACCTGGGTGCAGTCATACAGCTACAGTGGTGGGTCACCTGGGTGTTGGCCTCTCTTCCCTCGTGGTCCTCATCCTCCTGGAGGGTAGCTCAAGCTTCCTCACACAGTGGTTTCTGCTTTCCTGCTGGTGAGGCAGGGCAAGCCCAGATGTGCAAATGCTGTTCAAGTCTCTGCTCGCATCACATTTGCGACTGTCCCCTTGGTCAAAGCAGGCCTCATGGCCATGCCCAGATTCAAAGGGTAGAGAAATCGACACAACTTCTTGATCATAGGTACTGCCAAGAATTTGTGGCTATTTTTTTTTTTTTTTGTAATCAAGTACAATCTGTCTCTGGTAAAATGTATTCACATTTCTCCTATAAGAAAATGTGCTCACCCTCACCCTGGGGTTCCCAGGAGTCTCATCCCATTGTGGCATCAGCCTCTAAGTCCACAGTCTTGTCCACAATTTGTATCAGTTCTGGATACAGCTGGGGCTCCTCAGATACAGCTCTTCAGATGTAGAACCTCTCGATCTTGAGACAATGGACTAAAGTAAGTTATTTCCTCATACATGCCCAATATAAAAGGTGACTAGGGGAGGGAAAACCCAAATATGTAAACCTTTAGAGGACACATGGACAATAACAAGAGGAGAGGTGGAAACAGGGGAAGGAGGTGGGTAGAGCTGGGGTGATGGGGCAGGGTGGGGGGAAAAGGGAGAAAACTGTACTTGAACAACAATAACAAATGTTAAGAATAAATAAATAAATACAGTTGCTCTTAAAAAATAATAAAAAATAAATATGTAAAAGAAACAAAAAACAAGCACACGGACAGACTGCAAATAACAATCACTGGTCTGTAGCAGTTCTGCCCAGGTCCATGTGGCTAGGTCCCTCCACTCCCTAGCCAGAGGACGTTCCCTGATTAGGACCCAATTGTTCTCCTCGGGAGTGCTCACTGGTTTAAAGTTCTCCCCAGCCTTTTGCTCTACCCTCTGAATCATTCTTCCTTTCTCATAAGAAATGCCTTATTGTTGCTTCTGAATGGCTTTCCTTGGCCTCATTCCTGCTCATAGAAAGTCAGATACGTGAAAGCCTCTTTTCTTTTGAATGGTCTCTGTCTCTTTTAGGTCAAGCTTTTGTGCTTATCAGTAAAACTCTTTTAAAACTTAGTAGATTTCCTAAGAATTCGTAGGATCCCTAACCCTAAAACCCACATCCACACTCTGTTCTTTGGGCTGAGCGTCAGGCTGTGGTGAGGAGTCCCTGAGCCCCTGTGTCTGTCTGGGATGGTCCACTAGACAGAGGTTTCTACTCTGAGGCCATTTCTTACTATCAGAAACTTTTCTTCCAGCTGAAGAGGCTACAGAAGTAAAAGATTTCATTTTCCAGTGCCATGAGGTCTGGTTCTTCTCTGTTTTCTCCAAACAATGCTTATTGAGTAGATCCTTCATTTTTAGTTTACCTCTCTCGCAGAAACTTCTATGCAGCTAGAGGCATGCCACAAACACTCTCAGTATTCTGTTTTGAGATCTTTGCAGCTAGATTCAAAATTCATTGTGTACATTTTAATATCATGCTGCCATGGGCAGCAGTTTTGCCAACTACTCTGCTACTGCATAATAGGGGTTGCCTTTCTTCCCGACGGCTGTACAATTTTCTCGTCACTTTTGCAGTCTCCACTGACTGTTGGCATACCATTTTCCCAGTTTTTGCTAACAGTTCCCTGCTTTCCACCTGCTGTCTGATCCCAAAGTCAATGTTGAATGTTTTAGGTTTTTGTTATGGCAGTGTGCTACTTCTAGGTACCAATTTCTGTATCAGCTGGTTTTTATAGTCTATGAAACTGCTACAGGTCTTAGTGGCTTAAGCAGCATCAGTTTATGATTTCTCACCATTCTGTGGATTGGCTGAGCAGTCTTCTGTTGCTGTCTCCTGGCTCACTCAGGTACCTAGAGCCAGTTGATGGGTTGGCTCAGGGCTTCATCATCCTTCAGGGAAGGCCAAGCTTTGTCATGTGGTTGTACCAGGGTTCCCAATAGCAAGCCCTTGTGTACAAGTGCTTTTCAAGCCTCTGGTTGCATCATATTTATTACCATTTGGCAAAGTAAGTCCCAGTCTTATGCCACACTCAAATTTGAGGTTTTGAAAAAGTCTGTACCTCTTGATTTGGAGGAGCTGCAAAGAATGTGTGGTAAGATTTTTCTCAGCCTTCCACAAAGAGTAGGTACATATTTTGGGGGAAAGAATGGGTCACTTAGGAGGTCACATCAAGAAAGTTGGATGTGGCCCTGGCTGGGGTGGATCAGTTAATTGGGCACCGTCCTGCAGACCGAAAAGTTGAGGGTTTAGTTCTCAGGGATATGACTGGGTTTTGGGTTTGGTCCCCACTCAGGGCACATACAAGAAGCCACTGATCGATGCTTCTCTCTCACACTGATGTTTCTCGCCCTCTCTTCCTCCCTCTCTTCCCCTCTCTCTAAAATCAATTAAAAAAACAAACAAAAAGAAAGTTGTGAGTTGATGATCATCACATCAGGGAAATAATCTGACAATTTGGTGCTTTCATACTTCAGATACTATCTGGCACTAAAGTGGTAAAGTTAATAGCAATCATTTAATGAGGTTCCGACATATGCCAGGCTCATGAAAATGCTCTATGCCTATTAGAATGTCATGGCTGTCAATGGAAATGAAGAGCAGAGGAGCTGAGGAGAACACGTGCTCTCTCTAGTAAGCCTACTTCCGAGAGGAGGGAAGAGGCAGCTGGGCTACCAGGGACAGTTCCTCCTTCCAGGTTCACCAGGGATCCATGCCCCTCGGCGGGAGCAGGTGGAGAGGGCCGCCTGCAGGGAAGACATCTGAGAATGGGAAAGAAATGTTTCTTCATATCAACACTCACGCTGTGCACCTCCAGGTCTTCCCGCAGCTGCAGTGCAGGGCTGAGCGGACAGCATCCACATGGCCTTAAGTCCCAGCCTGCTTCTTACTGATGGGAACTAGACTGGATGGGAATAGGACTGGACTGGGATGGGAACTTAACTTTTCTGGAATCCGTTCATCGGTCAATTGAGAACTGTGTCACCCTCCTCACAAAGTTGTTGTGAACATTGTTGATGGATTGTGTATCAAATGTTTGGTACAAAGAGTGAACTATTAGACACGCCGTTTGTCACTGACATGTTTTCCTTTCCTGCTTTACTTAGTAGGCTTGATTCTAGAAGGTTGCTGACCCCCATATAGCACCCCATTATGAAATGCTTGGTTTTTATCCAATTTCTTGGTCTGCTACAACTTGTAAGGGCAATGAGAGGAAGGCCAGTGTCAGTATATGGAGATAACTGAGGTCGGGTTTGACATTTTAAAGCCAAAGAAAGGAATATTTTAAAACAAACACAAGTGCATCACCATGCAATTCAGGGGTGTTAATAATGACAATCTGAGTCAGCAATAAATTGGGTGTAATGACCTCTCTGTAAGGAAGTGATGAGATATAATACTGCATTTTAAGAGAGGATTTTTAATAAAAAATGAGTGAACACCTTTCACCTTCAAAGGGAAGAACTTTGGTTAGGTAGAAGTCCCTTACGTGGAAAAACCTCATGCGTGGATGATGTTGGACAACAGATTTTTCTGCAGCCAAAAATAAAAATAATATATTTCCTTGGAGAATTGATGAGGAATAACCAGCCAATGAATCAGTGACTTGAAGGACTTTGTCTAAGAGAGAGAGAGGAGCAGAAAAAGGAATGTAAAAATTCTGTGGGACTGTCCTTAGCTGGTATTATGAATTGGGGAAAAAAAAGTCACTAATGATTCTGGAAACTCTATTGATTTCTCTTTTTAAAAAGTTCTCCATAGAATCGTTATGAAATATAAAGTTTGATCAAAGATGTGCACATTTTCAAATTGGATTCAAAATTAATTCATTATTTTCTCCTTTTACATAAATATCTTCTATATTTTTCAGCCAAAAACTTGCTTCACATTTTAAGGCCAAAGCCAGATCAAGTTCAAGATAGAGCAACAGCGATTTTCACTTGTAAATGCTCATGCAGATAAGAGTGGGCAAACTTGTGTCGGTGATGGGACCCCTGACCCTGGGGCTCTCTTCTCCCTGAGCAAGCTCACCTGCCAGTACCTTCTCATTTCTCACTTCTGTCCTCCTGACTGTAAAACTTCTATCTTCTAGTATCGCTGCTTGGTTATTTCAGTCTTGGGTCAGTCATAACCACCGTGAGTCTTTGTGATAAGAGAATTATCTTTGAGCCTTAATAATTCTGTGGACTTTTGGATGAGTTACTGCCTATTTGAATGCTCTAAAACCTGAAACATCACTGTGTTTGGGAAAACTCTTGACATGAAGAAATTATTGTGGGAAAGAAGATAATGATCCTAAATGCTGAAAAGATTTCCCTGTGTTCATTATCTCAGTTTCTAGTTGCTAATAATTGTTCTATATATAAAACCTTGATTGGGGAATGCTGTGGTCTGTTTGTGCCCCCCAAATTTCATATGTTGAAATTAGTGGGGGCACAGGACCTATGGGATTTCTTGGCTCCTACATGATCTTTGTGATGATGGTTGGGCTGGAGGGACTGGGTGAGGTGGTAGAGAAAAGTGGATTCAGGGTGATCACACAGGACTGGGTAGGTTTTGCCCAGCACAAGGGTGCCTGGCCACATGGATGAGAGGGTCTGGAGAGCCCTCTCTGCCCAGTTCACCAGGCTCTGTGCCCTGGTGCTGGGGTGCATACCCCCGAGAGAAAGGGGCACTCTTCTAGTTTTCCCAAAGATGTTATATGGTCCTTACACAAAGGTTCATGAAGGTACAACATGGACCTGTGGTGAACCTAGGCATAAAGACCTTCTGATTTGTAATCACCACTTTCTTTCAACAAGACTGTAAAAATTGGTATAAAATCAGGACATAGGAGAGTTGATAAAATCTGAAAATCAGAGCATGGTAACTTCATTGTTGAAGTAGCACTGCTTGAAAGTTCTCTTTGGGAGTATATATTTTGGGGCAAGATCTTTTTAGTTTCACTAGTAGATGAATGGTGTATGTGTCTGTGTGTGTTTCTAAATGCGTACATTAGTTCTTAAATGAAACAAAAGTCTTAAACGTTCTGAATTCACATTACAGAAGAACAGTCTCTAATACATTTCTTTGTCATAACTACAAAAGGAAGGCCCTTCCATGCTTTTGGATTTGGTCCACTCCTGTACTCTACAAGTTCGTCTTCGTAGTAAACCTCACATGATTTGCACATTGCTTCGCTCTGCGTTGTTTCCCATGTCTGAGGTTTCTCGTGACCTGTAGAAATACTTAAACATATTTTTGTGATTCAAGGGAAAGGTTTTGTTTCCTGGTAGTAGGACAGATTTGCTTAATGCATGTATCACTTAATGCATAATAATGTATGGATTATATAAAGACCTTCTTTTAACTTAATTCTCTCTTCAAGGACCTTATTTCCAAATACAATTATGTTCCAAGTTACTAGGGTTAGGGCTTCAATGTATGAATCTGGGGCGTAGTTACAATTCAGCTCATAACTATGTATTAACATTTTTTTTCCTTGTTCTTCTTAGGGTAAGTAGGCACAAAGCCTCTATTTTACAGAGATAATGACTATGTGATGTGTTTACAACTGGTTCCCTTAGAAGCATGTAGGGAACTGACTTTCGTGGTTGTTCCTTGTAGCCCCCAGGATACGGCTTACTTATACAGTAATCACCCCCACACGTTGGTCTTCTGAAGTAGGTACAAACCTGCTTTCTGAACCTTTCTTTTCCTCTCTTTGTGAATCTTTCCCTATCAATTGTTTTTCAAGTGAGCCCCAACCTGGGGACTATTGTAAGTTGTCTGGAACTGCATGCTGTTTGTGAGTAAAAAGCTGCCATAATAAGTATCTATGGAATAGATCACAAATTTTGGTGTGTTTTTGAATCACCTGCAGATCATCCTCGATCTACTGAATCAGAAACTTCAAAGGGCCCAGGCACCTGTCAAGTTTGCAGCTGTCCAGAAGATGCTGTTGCTTCCTAAAGACTGAGAGCCACTGAGCTATCATCATTTGACTGTTTCTTTATTTTCTCTTATGTAAAGTCTAACTGCCCAAAGAAAGAAGGGTTGTACAATTTCTTCTTCCTTCCCTAAGAGAACTAGTTCTCAGGACAGGTGATATGCGTGCCCGAAAAGAGAATTAGACAGCAGAAGCAGATTTCTGTTAGTTGGTTCTAAATTTTCTTTTGAGTTCTTCATCTCTGCGTGAATCAAAGAAGGATTTATTTCAGCAATTTTATGAATACAATTTACTGAAGTTTATTACATTAGTCTTTATCACAGACAAGAAGGCCAATGTCATTGTTTGATTATTGTTTCTAATCTACGATAGTTCCCTTTTAGAACCTCACAATCAAGAACCTCAGAATCAAGCCACTGCATGTGTAGTCTAGCTTGAAGTTCTTTCTCTGCCGACTTATATTTTGATATTCCTAGGAAGGAATATATCTGAAACTCTTGGGAAACATTTTTAGAAATAGCAGCCTTTTTGGTTGACTTTTCTAATGCTTGCTCTTTGGCAACCAGGAGACTTTCTAGGTCAGTGGAACCAACACATCTGGAGCTGGGCTGCACCAGGAAAGGTGGGAAGGAAGGCAAGATGAAAACCACCTTCTTGTCTATACCTCCATGGAGAATCTTTCATCCCACACACTGTTCCTTTCTCTCTCCTCACCAGATTATGGTATGAGCCTAGGCCTTCACCTAATTGAGGATCAATGACTTTATGGTTGTTAGGTCTTGAGAAAGAATGACCATCTCTGAACATCATCTAAGGCCATTTTCTGTATGATTAAAGTCTGCTTTGCTTTTCATATTATGAATGAGATGAGGCATGGCTTAAGGAGAACAGCACAGAGCATGGGAACTGCCCAGGACTAGTGGGAGGTAGTCCCACTAGCAGATACCTAATGTTCTGGCGTGTGGCACTGTCCTTTAACTGCCCATTTCTTTGCATTGTAGTGCCTCCGAAGTCTTGGCCAAAATGCAGGGAAGGCATGTATCACCTATTCTTGCCTTGTTCATCAAAATTCATTCATTTTCTCTCCCATCTAAAACTTGCATAGTAGAATAAATTGGATACTAAAACAGGTGGATACAGCTCAACTCCGTAGTAGCTAAATAATGTAATTTCCCCAGGCCATATAAGATGGTGACCTGGTTGTAATGAATGTGAACCCCACATGAGGCTCCCCAGCTAGGGTACCTGTGCTGGGAAGAGGAGTCCCCATAACACCTGGCTTTGAAAACCAGTGAGGATTATATCCAAGAGAAATGAAGGGCTGTGGAAGACCAGGATGCTGTTCTTAGAAGACACACCCACAAACTCACTCCACGCTCCAGGGCAGAGGCAGGAGTTGGAGAAGCGTCTGGGTCATACAGGGAGGAATTTAATTGACTAACTTTAGGGTGAAGGCCGGAGGGAGGGATCAGTGATAACTCTCTCTGGGGATGGAACTGTTGGCAGATGCCATTGTTCCATTGTTGTGCTCTCCTTCCACCTAGCTTGCCCAGAGTAAGCAGGCACCAAATTGCCCCTCTCTGTTAACCCGGCTAACACTGTTCACCCTCGCACGGCATTCCTCAGAGACCCTCCCCTGCCCAACCTGCCTGCCCTGACTGGAGTTAATCCCAAACCTACTCCTGACCCTCCAAATGGGCGGAGGCCAGCCTTGGCCCACAGCATAGTCTTTCCCAAGCACTCTTGAACCGGCACAAGTGGCAACCAGCCTTGGCTGGCATTGGAGCGGCTTGGTAGGAGCTACAAGGTTAGTTAGCATATGTGATGGCCAGTTTCAGCTTAAATTATGGCCTTTCCCAAGCAGCCACAAGCCTGGCACATGCAGCAGCTGGCCTCGGCTTGCTTTGTAGCTCCTACCAGGCACATCCAAGCCCAGCACAAGGGGCACCAGCCTGAGCCTGTACTAGGGCCCCTCCCACGAGGCTCTAGATCTGACATTTCCTTATTTAATAGAGTAGTCTTTCAGGACTCACTGTTGTACGTTTGCTGAAGATAATTGAGTATGGTGGTTAAGTGGGGTTCTCTGGAGCCTAAATGATCACTTACTGGTGGCCTTGGGTAAGTTCTTTAATCTCCCTATGCTCAACTTGCCAACTCTGGTAATGACAAAGCCTACTTCATAGAGTCTGTGTGAAGATTAAAGAGGGTATCACGTGAAAAGTGCCTAGAAATTGGTTACTGGCACTATGTAAGTACCTGATACATATTAGCTACTGTTATGGAAAAAATATAGATATAGGGAACATTATTTTGCCTTGCTAAGGAGGAAAATGATCACCACCACTCATAAAAACATGGAAGTTCTCCTTGAGCTGCCAACTTGTTTCAAAAAGCCATTAAAAGTGGGCGAATATTGCTGCTGTATGATGGCTAAAGGGGAGTGTGTTTTAGTATTGCTACTAAGCTTGTGTATGATTGAAATTTTTCATGTAAAGTTTTTTTAAAGCAGTTTTGTTAATGATGCTCACCTCTAGAGACCTTGGGGTAGCTATACATCTTTTGTCTTTCATTACTGATCCTTTATCTGGCTTGTGCTATGTGATTCTTGCCTAAATGTGTACCTTATTTCTGCTCACCTCTCCTGCTTATTAAAATCACATTAAACTTAACTATTTCTTTATATCCTTTACTTTTAATATCTTCCATTAGAATATATCTTGATTTTTTCCCCCCTCAAACATTTGTAAGCACTGCGTATTGAACATGTACTCAAACTGAAGTATATTGGGCAGAGGACCAAGGAAATTTCAACTTCCAAATTTTATACTTCCTTATTAGATTTTTGTCTTTATGTGTTTTGTTGTTTTACTTCAAGCATGTTTTACTTTTATAACATTTTTTAAATTCCCACCCAGGGCTATGTTTATTGATTTTTAGAGAGAGAGGGAGGGAGAGAGAGAGAAAAAAACATCCATCGGTTGCCTCCCGTACACACCTTGACCAGAGATTGAACCTGCAGCATTTTGGTGTACAGGACAGCACTCCAACCAGCTGAGCCGCTTGGCCAGGTTACAGCATTTTTAAAAGAAAAAAATTTAAACCATGATTTATATGGTCCTTATATTTATGTGAAGAACTGTAATGATGTTCAGGACTGAGATGCTCACCAGTGCTGAAATGGACACAGAACAGACGTTTAGACTGAACCCCAAAGCCTTGTAAATTGACTCTCGTTATTAAAAAATAACGACCTTTGCAAGTATTTTCTTCCCATTTTTTCCTTTTTCTGTCTGTTTTGATTTATGATTATTGGAGAACTTAAAAGCAAGAAAAAGATTCTTTTCCAATGCAACCCAAATTTTTAAATTCCTCACTGAATATGGTAATATTGAACTGCAGAGACCTATAGGCTATAAAATGCAACTGTGCTCACGACTATACGTCACATTTGTCCTTTACTTATAAGCAAAATGTCATAGAACATTTAGCTCCGTTCACTGCCTTTATTACACCCGAGGATAAAGAATTGGGAGTGCTGAGCAGAGTGTTCCTATATTTTGGCTTCAGTTTCCTCAATGTGAATTTCTGACTGTCACTAGAAGAATTTAATCTCGGTATCTCTACTTGCAGGCAAAATGAAGGACCGGCTCTCAGAACTTCTGGAGTTAACCAGGCAGTATGACCAGCAGTTCTCAGATGGAGATGATGACTTTGACTCACCCCACGAGGACATTGTGTTCGAGACAGACCACATCCTGGAGTCCCTGTACCGAGACATCCAGGACCTTCAGAATGAAAACCAGCAGCTCATGGCAGACGTGAAGAGGCTGGGAAAGCAAAATGCCCGTTTCCTCACGTCGATGCGGCGTCTCAGCAGCATCAAGCGGGACACCAATTCCATTGCCAAGGACATCAAGTCCCGCGGCGAAAACATCCACCGCAAGCTGCGCGCCATGAAGGCGCTGAGCGAGGAGGCAGAGGCCCGGCACGGACCAAACTCTGCGGTGGCGCGCATCTCCCGCGCGCAATACAGCGCGCTCACCCGCACCTTCCAGCGTGCCATGTACGAGTACAATCAGGCAGAGATGAAGCAGCGCGACAACTGCAAGATCCGCATCCAGCGCCAGCTGGAGATCATGGGCAAGGACGTCTCGGGCGACCAGATCGAGGACATGTTGGAGCAGTGCAAGTGGGACGTGTTCTCCGAGAACCTGCTGGCTGATGTGAAGGGCGCACGGGCGGCCCTCAATGAGATTGAGAGCCGCCACCGCGAGCTGCTGAAGCTCGAGAGCCGCATCCGTGACGTGCATGAGCTCTTCCTGCAGATGGCCGTGCTGGTGGAGGAGCAAGCCGACACCCTCAACGTTATTGAGCTGAACGTGGAGAAGACCCTCGACTACACCGGCCAAGCCAAGGCGCAGGTGCGCAAGGCCGTGCAGTACAAGAAGAAGAACCCCTGCCGGACCATCTGCTGCTTCTGCTGCCCCTGCCTCAACTAGCTGCCTGGCCTGGGACATCACACTCTATCCTAACGGGAATGGGCCGGGAAGCGTAGTGGGAAAGATTTGGGGGCTCCCTTTATGGGGGTGAGTTGTCCCAACCTCTATGGGACCCGTCTTTAGAGAAAGAAGGAACTCGAGGTCTAAAAATCCCAACCCAACCCATGCTTGGGACTGCAGTGGATGCTGTCCGATGTTTCTTCAGTAAGTACCGAGATACCCGCTGAAGTTGTGTAAGGTCATTATATGGCAAATTGCACCCCTGCCCTTTAAACAGAAGCCAAGAAAAGAACTGACGTTGTAGCCTATTGTAGGGTCGTTGCCCCAGACATGTCTTGTAGGAGGAAGTCAATTCCGCGTTGGCGAACAGTATGCACTCATCAAGACAAATTTCATTTACCCTATCCTGAAAGCACCTTGGTTCTGTTCAGTTTCACGTCTTTCATTTCAGATTCTTTATCTGGTTAATGCTATGTGATTCCTGCCTACAAGTGCATCTTCTTTCTGCTCACCTCTGTACTTATTTGAAGGCCAGCACTCAATCCACTGAGCCACACCAGCCAGGGCTCACATCTGTACTTACTAAAATCACATTTAACACTCATTATTTTCTTATCTCTTCACTTTTATTATCTTCCGTCAGAATATAGTTTGGGATTTTTTTCCCAAATATTTTTAAGCACTGGATTTTGAACAAGCACTCAAATTGATGAGTGTATCAGTCACATTTTATATTTTTTCATAAATAAAATAATTTAAAATTTATCTTTTTTATTTGATTATTACAAATGCATATACATATGTAAATGTGAAGTACTAATATTCACTAACACATGTACATAGTAACTAATTGGTTTTCCCTTTACCTTTGTAAATATAGACTATAAATATCAAGAAAAACACTTTTACTGGTTGTTGGTGTGGGTTTTTTTGTTTTGAGTTGATCTCACTCTCATCTGCATATCTAGTCCAGTTGGGTCAAAACGTTATTTTGAACAACTCTGTGTTGGTTATGGTGATAAATACAGATGTCAACAGCTGATAATGCATACAGAGCTAGAGATAATAAAAGACATTCTTGGAAATATTACATTTGATTTACTGTGGACCATGCTTTTCATGATTTAAATTAAAATAATTCTTTTTAAGTTAGTTTAATAAACATTACATTATAAATATCCCTTTTATGTGTTTGTGTCTTAGTTTACTTTTTCAACTATTGTGTTAAAAATTCTTCTAGCTGCTTAAAGCTGAAAAATCTGGATGGAACTCTGAATAGAGAAGAAAAAAATGGAGAAGAATTCACATGGGATTGTCTTTTTTTCTCTCCAGAGTTACCTACAATAGTTGAGCAAAATCATCATGTTTTAGAGGCTTGGTTTCATTTGAAAACTTTGGAGTGCCCTTACCCACGTTTGCCATGTTTCCTGTCTTTCTCCTGAGTCAACTCTGAACTCTCTATTCATTATTTAATAAAAAAATGAGAGAATTTATTCAGCAGTCATACTTCTCAGGTCCTTCAGACAATGAAATTTGGAAAGGAATAGACAGAAGAGTGTGTGAACTCTGCAACTCACTGCCTAAGCTGCTTACAACCATGAAAATCCAGCCCTGCATCTAATTTTAATTTCATGGTTAAATATGAGAATTGTGGAAACCAAGTCCCACTGGGCTCTTCTCGGATTTCTCCTGATTTCTTTCTCAGCGAACTCCAGTATTGTTTCACCTTTGACCTAACTTGACCTAATGACCTTTCCCTGAAAGAAAAAGTCTTCATATAGCTCCAGTGTTGTCTTTCATGGAAGAAAAGAGATATTGTAAATACATACCACCAGCTAGTTTTCACAAGAGAGAATAATTCATGCATTTGACTCATTTAAGCCCATAAAGCATTTTCTCTGCTTAGAACCATTCATAGAAGTAAATGAGTTTGCAGGCTCTGTGTATTTTTTAATTCCCCACATTTCACATTGAAGAATCATGCAAAAATTGCACTTTACTAAGCGATTAGTGAACTTTTGCCTGGGAAAAGACAGAATCTTTCTTTCTGCTTGTTAGTAACCGTCTGGGTGTGACAGAGGGGTTAAGAGCACTGATTCAGGACCCCACTTTCTTGGTTTAAATGCTATCTCTGCCTCATGCTAGCTGTATGACGTGGCATGCTCCTTAACCTCTCTGTGCCTCAGTTTCCTCATCTGTAAAATGGACACAATAGGACCTACCTCATAAAGTTGTTTTAAGAAGTAAGTGACTAAATATGTAAAAGCAAGAAGTGCCTGACATATGCTAAGTGCTCTGTTCATTATTGTCATTAAATAACTTCCTCATAGATTGAGAGAGCTGCCATTGACTTGAGTAAATGAATAGTTATTAACTTCTGCGGAAAAATAGGTATTCTTTTGTTAACAGTCTTTCATAACATGGAATAAAGAAACCAAGACTCTGTCTTTGAATATGAGGGCTTTTTTTTCTGTAATGAAAAAACTGTTTTTCACAGTGGAATTTCTATTCCTTCTTACATCCCAACATGTTCTGAAAAAGAAATTAAATGTTCCATTCAAAAAAGTTAAACAGGAAGCAGCTGTTCTGTTCAATTTGGCAAGTGCTTTCCCCTGATTCTTCCCAAACCATGGATCACAAAGCCCCAGAAGGAGTTCAGCTGTGGAGGCCAGGCCACAATAGACCGAAGGGAAGGGATCAGTTGGCTTTTCCCATATCCTCCCCTGTCCCCCTTCCACCCACCCACTGAGCCATCCTTGGCTCTGACTGCCACTCTGAGCAGTGGGTAAAATGCAGGATTTTTCTGTAGGAAAGAGTGCTCCGGCGCCACCAACAGATGCTGTAGTATTGGTTTACCCAGTCCTGTGATGCTCTTTGACAAATTCTGAAGAGTGACTTCGGGCAAAAAGAAGACTTCGTGATAAATCTGCAAAATTCATACAGTAGCATCATTTCATGTATGAAATGAAAGAACCCACCACAAAGAACAATACAGCCTTCAGGGACTGAATGTGGGAACCTTTTAACGCTATTTGAACATAGGTGGTGACTACTTCCAGCTAGCCAAATGCCACACCTTACAGCCACAACCACAGGTTACAGGTGATGACAGCTCTGGAGATATCAGAAATAGAAAAGATGCTCACCTAGGAGGCATCAGTGTCCAGCATAATCTGAATTCCAGTTTTTTTAAAAGCTGATCAGTCATTTAAAAATGTTTGAACTGTGACATCGTGACAGGAAGTTTATGTCCTTTCAAGATAATGACTTGGGAAGAGGATGGTTTTCTTGTACCAGTGCTTTATTTAGAAACAATCCCAACGCACTGAAGTAAAGAATAAACCGACAGTGACCAGAGGGAAGGGGAGAGGGGATAACAGGGAAAACGAAAAGGGTCATTAAGGAACATGTATAAAGGACACATGGACAAAGCCAAAGAGGGGTGGGATCGAGGGTAGGAGGCGGGGATGCAGGGAGCAGGGGCAGTGGTGGGGGGAGAATGGAGACACCTACTTGAACAACAATGGAAAAAAAGAGGATAAATAAATAAATAAATAAATAAATTGTGCCCTAAAAAATAAACAAGAAAGCTCATTATTTTATGTTATATTATAATGTAATTATGCATACTATAAAATGCATACTCACATGTACATTATATTAATATATTATGTATTTATGTTCTTTATATTGATTTTCTCAACATGTAAAAGTCAGCAGAGTAGTTACTCTTAATTATTTCGATAACTTAAACAATGTCATCATAGCCACATCTTAGTTTCTTAGTTTCCAAAGCATCACAACGGTATTTTTTCTA
>VMDR010006906.1:0-43079 GCA_007922815.1 Macrotus californicus | reverse complement strand
CAATCATCAGTGAAGTTCAAAGGCACACGAATATAGGTCAATGATAAGAATTCTTTTGTAATATAGTAGTCATAGCGAAGATCAAGCCCACAGAATATCATCTCTGGAATGACTGTCACTTTCTGGTAAAATGTAAAATATTATTTATTTATTTATTTCCCTCACTGTGGTCAATGTCCTTGCCCTTTACTTTCCTTCACCATACTCCTTAATATTGCATGTTTGTTTGTTTTCTTGTTTCTTGACTGCCTCACTAAAATGTAAACTCTGTAGGTTAGGGTCCTGTCTGCCTCATTCACTGGTGTTATCTACAGCGCCCAATCACAAATGCCAGCTGCAAGGTTTCGAATGAGCGGAGGGAGGTGAGACAGAAGGGATGTGGGGAACTGCAGGGCTTTTGGCTGGTCCTGAGGCAGCGGGGAGTCACAGCAGGGGAGTAACCTGGCAGTTGGCAGGTAGGGAATAACATGATCAGACTTGGATTTCAGAGACTAACTCTGCATTTGTTGTGGAGAAAGGGTTTGGGTGGGTGGAACAGTCGGGAGGCAAGGAGACGTGTGAGACAGGGATTGTGACATTCCAGGTGAGTGGAGCTGAAAACCCAGGCTAGAACGTTGCTAATGACAAGAATGATAATAATAATTATTAGTTTAGCAAAACTTGTTTCATGGTGATCTAGTTACTAAAATCTGATTCCCAGACTACATTTCCCAGGGTTCTTTGCAGTTTAGGCATGCCTAAACATATGATTATGTTCTAGCCAATGGAATGTGAGCAGATATAATGAGCTCCAATTCTGGGCCTGACCCATGGAAATCTCCCACACACATGCCTGTCTATTCTTTCCTTCTTCTGGCTGGTTGGGATAGAGAAGTTGTGTACTACAGATAAGTGGGAACTCACTAACCTGGATCCTTACGAAGCCCTGTAGAGAAAAGTTGCTCCAGTTGACTAGGAACACCTTGGAAGAAATAGCTGTAGTGTCTGAGCCATTGGACAATTTGGGGGCTATTTATTATAGCAGCTAGTGTTAACCTAATGAATTTAAGTACTCATTTTTGGCAAGGCACCATTCTTAATGCTTTTTATATGATAACTCACTTAGTCTTTGCAACAAACCCTTCAATAACATTATTATTATCATTATCCCCACCTTACAGTTGAGAAATCTGTGATAAAGAGGGGTTTTGTAACCTGCCAAAGTTATACAGCTGGTAAATGACAGAGTCAGGTTTCAAACAGAGTTCTGGCTCCAGTGTTTGAAGCCATACCTGATAATGGACATAGATAAGAATGAAGAGATTAAAATATATATATATATATATAGATGTTTTTCCCATTCAATTAACCTTCCAATGAAACAGTATTTTTAAATGTTTAAGTGGTCAAGCATGAACATGAATTAAAAGTCAAATCAATACATAAAATAGTAATATTTCAAATACAATTTAAAGAGATAAAGTGCTTTCAATGAGGCTTCCTAGAGAGACTTGAGGCTGAGATTTGCATGCTGAAGTTTTATTGGGAAGTGTTCCCTGGAAGCAAGGGGAGCAGATTTGGGCAGAGGGAGCTGTTAAACTATAATAAAGCAGCAATAGAAGACGCAGCCCGATCCGCAGGAAGCTCAGCGACTTGGAACCACCCTCCAGTGTTATCTGCCATCAAGAAAGAGAGTCTGGGCTTTTGTGTCCTGCCTCAGTTAGTCATTGAGTGTGGGCTGCTGGCTGAGAGGCGATGTGAGGGGGGTGAGGTGGCTTCTTTGGAGAGAGAGAGTCAGCTGTGAACCAGCCCTGCCTGTACCTGGAGGAATGAACGTCGAGATCTTGAAAAGACAGGGAGGGCAGTGGGGAGAATTCGGTGGCGAACCACAATATTCAGACAGAAGCAATTAAGAGTAAGTAAGGACTGTATTTACAAATTTTTAGTTGTTTTAGATTGTTCCACCGAGCCTCAGACTCCAGCCCATAATTTTCTAATTGTGCCTGAATCATAAGGGTGTGTGAGGGGACTGACAGAGATGAGACTTCAGAGGCGAGCTGAGCCGTGGGCAAGCTTAACGGGTACGTTGAAGCATTTGTATGAGAGGGGCCAGGGCAGCCATGGGGCCCGTTGGCACAGGGACAGACCACTGGCAAAGTGTACCACTGGGAGCTGGTGGGAGCCCATTGCTGTGAGGACTGGAGCCTGAACCATATCAATGGATGGAGAAGAAGGGCTGAATCTATTAGACATTTTAAAGGTAATTTTTAGTGGTTTTAATGACTGAATGTGAAGCCGCAGAGATTTGAGGTAAAACCTGTGGTTGCAGTTTGGGATGGCGTGTGGAAGGTGACGCTTGAAGGCAGGTTGTGGCCACGCTCACTCTATGGGGGCCGGCGTGACCTCTCGGCTACCTCTTTACCGAACAAAAATAGTTCTCCAATGGGATGTTTCTTTTTCTTTCACTTGAAGAAACTTCTATTGCTTCCTCCTATCCCTTAGTACTGAGTTGTTCTTTCCGCCTATCATTGGTTTCTTCATTAATCTATTTTTTAAAGTAATTGGTCTGCTTTACCCAACTTGCCCTCTTCTCCCTGCCCCCTCTGGTAACCACCACTCTGCTTTCTGTATCTATGAGTTCGTCTGTTTGTTTCATTAGTACTTTGGTTACTTCCTTTGTTTCATATCCCACCGGAGTGAAATCATATGGTTTTTGTCCTTTTCCTTCCGACTTATTTCACTCAGTATGACGTCCTCAAGATCCACACATGTTGTCACAAATGACAAAATTTTACCCTTTTGACGGCTAAGTATTCCATTGTGTATTTGTACTACATCTTCCTTATCCAGTCGTCTGTGGGTGGCTCATTAAGCTATTTGAAGAAAAGTCTTTTTCATCATTTCTTCCCCTCTCTCCAGCAACAAATCTAAGTGTACCCGAACAAAACATACACTTAAATAAAGCAAGACAAAGTTTTAAAGTGCAGACAGAAAATTCGTTTTAAAAAAAATGTCTTCACTTTCAGCAGTTCTGTCCTGGCGCCTAGTAGATGCCCCGATAACATCCCTGGACTGAGGTGCCACGAGAGCTGACACGAAGGGTCTGGGCTTGGGGGTTATGCTAACGTGCGGGTATGTCTTTGCCTTCAGTTAGGCAGCTAGCTACACAAGATCGTTTGTTAAGGCCGAGTCTGGACGACTGTGTCACATCCCTGGGTGGGCACAATTCGTGTAGCTGTTGTGTAGTTGGGGTCATGGTACTACGCCCTTTTCACTTTCTGGAGCATAAATAATTTTCTGATCTGATTGACACAAGATTAGAAGCTAGCTTTCTGCAGGCTGTATTTTTGCCAAATTATTGAAAAACTCCTAACAGTGTAAAATTTTATTTTAAAAAGGAAGGAGAAAAGCTAGTTCTTTGGTGAAATTAGGTTAGTGTAGGAGATGTCATGTTGTGTACACGCAGGGAAGCCAGGTCAAATCATTCATTTACCAACATTTATTGTGAAGCTTCTCTGTGCTGGGCACTAGCCTGGTGGTGTCAAGAATACACAAGTGGGTGAGACAGCTGAGGTCTTACGTCTCACAGGATGTACCTTCTAATCATTGAAAACAAAAAATAACTCATGAGAAAGCTTCCAATGTTTGTAAACGCTCAGAAGAAAAGAAAAGTTGCAATTCAATTTGTTTATCCAGCCCTTCCCTCCCACTTCAAGAGGCTGCCCTGGTGAGAAACTGGGTCTCTTAGGGTGATGTGAACCCAAACTTATTGCCCAGGTCAGCAAATTTACCAATTCTGAGGGTTTATTGGGGTAAGGGGGTGAGACTTTAAAACTTTAAGTATAAATATTATACTGTAGACATAATTTAAACCCCCACCTGGGACTGATATCAAGCATGGTCCATGAAGACACTGCTTAATATTAACAATTAACAAACAAAAACTACAGTGGGAACTCTCTCAACCAACTTCCACTTTGGTGACGTGCAGGAGGAACCAGCGCTCTGTGTTCTCTGTGAGCACAGGAGCCGCTCAGAGCGAGCTGAGCCAGTCTGCCCTTCCCCCACCCCCACCCCCTGCCCCGGAGCCGAGCTTCACTCTCTGAGTCAGAATGTTTGTTCCCTGACACCCTTGGGCCAGCTTCACTTGTTATTAAAATTATGCAATTTATTTTACTATTACATTAACTAATGAAATATGAGTCTGGAGACACACAGAGAGAATTATTACAATGAAATTAAAATAGAATGCTTTGCAAAGATCCAATAATGTCAAATTAGATGATGAGAAAAGGCTGAAAAAGATAATAAAATTGACAGGATTTTGCTGGAGTGTGTTTAAGTTTTCATCCACTACGAAGAAAGAAAAAGCTGAAATGAAAAATGAGCACTGACGCGTGTGGTTTAGGTAACAAAACAAAACAAAACAAAACTGTAGCTTTGGATCCTTCACAGTGAACTCACAGTGAGGACCAAGGCCATGGCCTCTCACCGGATGGCAAATACTCTGCACTTAAGTTAAAATATTATGTTTACAACATAAGTGTATTTTCCCCCTGACATTTCTGATTATCCCGTTAATTAGCAACTCCTACTGTGTTGACTAAGATTTTTCACTGTATTGTAAGGTGCACATCAGGTGCAAAGAGATTCACAATTTCTCCATCCTGACATTGTATTAGGCGTACAATGTGTGTGCCTCCCACTAATTCCTTGACCTCAGCCAAACAAACCTCTTTTCCCCCATTGCACAGTGGAAGCAAAGAAAGTATTTTCACTTTTCAGTAGCAACTTTCCTTTGAGAATATCCAAGCTCTTTAAGAGACAAATTTCTAATTAAGCAATGATGTTCATGCTGCACTAGAGAGCCGGATAAGCACGTTTATTATCCCTTCACTGAGGATGCTAGACCCATGCTAAGAAGCTGAAGATGTCTCCGTGCTGTCTCTCAGGAGAGTTATGTTTCCACTAATTTCCCCGCCACACTGTGTTCTGCTCCCTGTTCTGACTCATTCTGAGTGTCACAGAGAACTATGAAAGGTGGAAAGGGCGCTTCGCTGTGCACCAGCACACGTGGGCTCAGACCCCGGCGGTGCCGCTCACTCGGGGGGCCGGGCCGCTCTAGGCACGCTTTCCACGCCTCAGCCCCTTGATCTGTACGATGAGGAGGGCAGCACCTGTCACACCAGCCAACATGAATGAAACGAAGCGCGTAGGCCACTTTTGCTCTATCTGCAGTTGCAGTGTCCATACTTGTTTTGACAAACACTTCTTTTTTCCCAAAGTGTGGGACCTCTTTTTCTTATGGTGTTCTTGCTCATGCGTTGATTTATAGGTCCTGCTTTGCACACTCATCCTTGAGACCAGAAGTGGAAGTCCCCCTCTTCACCATGGCCAGCTTCCAACAGTGGTCCCAGACGCAGTAAAAACTGTAAGGAAAGAGACGGGCTGTGATCAGGGTAACGATCTATTGTACTCTGAACTAGAAGGTACCAGTAAGCGGCTACCATTTCCTAAATGTGTTAGTGACTCATTGTGTCCCTTTACTGATTCATAGAAACCTGGCTGATGAGGGCTCCAAAGGAAAAAGAAAACGTGAAGAATACTAAATTTCCCACAATAGAGATTGCTCTGGTAAATAACGCTATGTCTACACAATGGAAGGCCATTAGTAAAAAGATGTAGTGAAATATTTATTGTCATTGAATGATGGCCACGATAATAAAGCGAAAAAGCAATCCCCCAAAAGGGTGATGCACAACATAATTTTATCATTATTTAAGAAAATGTGTATTTGAATAAAAAATATTTCAAGGATATACAGTGGCTATCTCGGGGCAGTGTGGGAATTACATAAATACATTTTTATTCTTGATATTTCTAAGCATTTTTCTAATTTTCTATGATGGATGGATTTCCCACAGTTGCTTTTGGAAAAATACTGATTTAAATGAAATAAACCCTTATTGATACAAAAGCTACTGTGGGAATGAAGTATATCATTTTGAAAAATATAAATGCCAACTCTAAAAAATGAATTAAGTATGGAAATTTTATAATAGGAAGGACAAATTTCTTTCATTTTTGAAAGGATGGAGTCACTCAAGGACAAATGTTTAAAATAAACCAAGTACCAACTGCAAACCTTTTTCTTCTTAGCTGAATCTACCTTAAATTCCTTCTACAATGTACTTACATCATGGTGAATATGCTTGATATTTTGCAATATCTACATTAAATAATCAATCATTAATAGCAACACAGTGTAATGTTTTCTTTTTTGCCAAAACATCACTTTATAACAAATCACCTTTAAAACAAGGGGGAGGTGTATTTCTTTCTTATAATCAAAACTATAGGTTACCAAGTGCCCATGTGTCAACGACGTGAAATGTTAAATTTTTAGGTTAATTTATTTAATCACTACTACCTTAGGAGGTAGGTATTACTGCGTCCATTTTATAGTTGCTGAAAACTGACCCCCCAAAGTTAAGTTTCTTACTTAACCATAAGTAGCAAATCCACATGTCTTTTAAAAAATTACTTAAATTGTATTAAATTCACTCAGTGCCAGCTACCATGTGCTTTGCACTGGGAATATACCAACGAACAAGACACAGTGGTCCCATCCCTCAAAGAAGCTTATATCCTATTCGGGTGACATGGAGCAAGTAACTATGAATGTGGTAAATCTTATGAAAGGGGAAGTAGGATGTGACCGGGGATTTCACCTGCTCTTCAACATCTGTCTATGTACAAGACATTTTAATTATGATATGAAGTGCAAGTAGGAGTTAACTGGGCAAAGAGTAGGCATGGAAGAGTATCCCCGGTAGAGGGAACAGTATGTGCTAAGGCACTGAGATGGCATTTTGCTACAATGACCTGGCATAACCAACCATCCACAATTCTGGCTCGAAACAACAAGCACTTGTTTCTCCCACACGGGTCTGTGGGTCGGCTGCAACTTGGTGGGACTCCAGGGTTCGGGTCTCCCTCACACGTTGCTCATCCCCTTTTGACCGGTAACTTCCTCGAACACCGTCCGTTCACAGCACACGGCAGGGAACACAGAAGCCCAAATGAAGTCACACAAGTGCATTTAAGGCCTCACGGCATGTTCAGGAATATTTCATTGGCTCAAAGCAAACTGCACAGTCAAACCCCAAATACGTGGGAAGAGAAAATATTTTACCCACAGTGAATAGTACTTCAGAGTCACATATAACACAGGAGGTGGATGAATTATTTAATATTGAAAACTGTGAAAAATTGTAAAACATGTCTTTGTCAACCACACCTGGATTTTTCAAGGAACCTTTTGCTAGTGTGGCTAAAGCACGGCGAGTGAGCTGGGGAATGGCATTACGAGCTGCTCCTGTAATTAGTTGTTCTCGAGAAATTCTTATTGTGGAGATTTTATATATTTTAAGCTCACTCCAAAAGACAATGAGTTATCCATCTTCTACCTGCACTTTATTTCCAAAGAGCTGACCAGCACTGACACACCATGGTCATCCCACGAGGCTAGTGCAGCGTCGCTGTGTGGCAAGTACTGTACTGTACCTCTGTGTGACAGTGGCACATTCCCAAGCTGTGCCTCTGAGGCAGTAAAACCCAAGTTTGGGCCCCTGAGCAAACAGCACTAAATTTAGTTGCTACTCATTCGCTGGGAATGGAGGTCGGCTGTTTTATTCACGGTGAATAAGACAGACCAGTCACAAAGCGTGAGGAAACATCTAATTTGACTGCTTTATCCCACGAAACTCGATCCTCTATTTAGTCAGATCGCTTTGATAATGTTATAAGAATAGTTCAGTTTATTTTTAACCATCTCTGTACAGATACATTCATTTGCTTTACAAGTGCTTAGATCTAATGCTTGAATGAACAGGTGTCGGGCCATGCGCTGGCCAAATATAAACTAGCACAGTTCATACAGTTCATGTGTTCACAAGCGTGGGCATCTTTTTAAAAGGACATTTATTCCACGCAGACAGCCATGGCATTCCTAGCTATCATGGTATATTCTGCCACAGAAAACTATTAGTTTCAGTCAAGATGATTTGCTCCCCCTTTTGCTGATAAGAAGGGATAAAATAGAAATCACTCCTTCTATGATTATCCTGTTTGGGAGCCAGATTTTCCCCTTCCTTTGCTAGAAGCTCAATTTTATAATCTTGAGGATTTAAAATAGAATCCATTATTCTTTCTGACAATACTTATTTCCCATAAAAACAAGATTTTTGCTAGCTAGCTCACAGTTAATTTCCATATGAAGCATGTGCCATTTCAATGGGTAGCAGTGGTTTTGACGCTTATGTTGGATTTGGAGGAATTCCTTTCCCCTCATTTTGTTCACAGGTGTGTAAGCCTTCTGCTTGGTTACGTTGTTGGATTTCATTACCCAGTTTGCAATGCTGCATTTAAGAAAAACTCCAGTTTTCTGGTTTCCTCTTCCGATAAACTTTGATTCTTCTTCTTTTTGAGGATCTTTTTATCTTTATGCATGTTTTCTGGCTCTTTTTCACCTGGCACCCCTTCAAAGGTCAGCATACTGTATCCATTTGTAGTAACATCAGTAGTGGGAGAGACGCATTCTCTCACACATTCCCTAAGCGGGAATCTGAGGAAGGAGAAGAAAAATACCTTCATTGTCAGAAACAAATGCGCCTCCCGACTCCTGATGGTTCGTCTTTCCGAGGGGCTGAGGAAATCGTTGGTTTGTGTGTCTGTGGAGGCACCATTCCACACATGGAAGAGGCATTGACGTCCACGGGTGAATCCTGAGGCTTCGTTACAGGGGGATGGCAGACCGAACTCGAGCTTAATTCGTGAGTTCTGTTCACTGGCCTGTCACTTCCCAAGGGGCTATTTTTGCACAGAGAAATTGACTTACTTAGTTTTTCCTTCTGAACAGTGAAAATGGCTATATTATTTTTACTGCAGTTTTAAATGTTTCAATGAGTCCAACCAAATGAAAGCCGTGGCTACATTGCAACACTAGTAAAATCAATCGGATTAATATTTTTGCCCAGTTCTGCTCTGCCCCACAGGCCGACTAGTTTACTTCAACTGACCGAATTAACTCACTCCTCTGCCGTCGTAAAGACCCAAACTCCTAGTAGAATTACAGCCCCAATTGCTCCAGACAAAGGGCTCTTAAACCCTTTGAAAAGCTTGGAACCTTTAATATCAGCTAGCATTGCTTTCTTTGAAAGCAATAGAATTATATGAGGCCACCTTTTGAGGATGGTGGGAGATTGAAATAAAAGGTCACTTCGTGTGTTACTGGATTAAATCATACACTTTTACGTATTTTGACTAGATGTCAAGTTAGCCTGCTGCAGTGAGAGGACTTGAAGCTTCAAAGACCCGAATGTGACTTTTGTCCCTCTCTGGTTATGTGACCCCCAAAACCTTGCTGCCTGAGTCTCATCGGTGAGGTGGGCCCACGCTTGTTCTCCTTACTTCCTCGGGGTGCTTGTCAAACTCAGATGGTGTGATGGATAGGGACATTGTTTGCAAACTGTGTAGAACCAGGCAATGTGATTACAGAAGAAAATTTAGACATATTTTGTTTTCACTGCTCCTGTTTAATGAAAGTGACCTATTCATTGTTTTACCTATTGGAGTTTCTGGCCAATACAGGAAGAGAAGAAAAAAGGAAAAAAGATGTAAGGGTTGGATGAGCGGATTTAATCAACAAACTGAAATAAGAGACTTTAGCAAGGATAGTGAACACCTGATCAGCTTCAAAAAATTATTAGTCTTCATCGACTTGAGCAAAACCATTCAGGAAACAACAGAAAATGAGACCATTCTCAAACTACAAAGTAGCTAGGAAAATAACTGAACAAAGCTTTTTCTGCGAAAACTTTGAAATAAGAGCTGAGAAAACAGAAAGATATATCTCATTTTGACATCTTAGTTTCCCCTAAAATGAACATGTAAATTCAAAGTCAAATTACGGCAAGGTATTTTTGAGTATCTCAACATACTCATTTTATATTAACACAAAGGAGTAAATATTCATGATGCTTAGGTCAGTTTTGAAGAGGAAGAGCAAAGAGGAGACACTCACCGTCCCAGAAAGATCCAGTGCGGAACTGGTGCAGGAGCTCTTCACGGAAACCTGTGGAAAAGCACAGAGTCAGAAACGGACCCGAGTCTACATCGGAACCTGCTCTGGGGTAAACGTGGCACCATACATCAGCGCAGAAAGGGTAGATGGCCTAAAACCCACTAACCGAGGGATTATCTCAAGCATATACAAAGGCGAACTCCAGTGCGAGAGTAAAATGATAAAGCTAATAGCAGCTACTGGAAGTGTTGAAGATCATCAAAATGCAAACCAGAAGTTGAAAATGTAACAGTGGACTACATTTAAAAAATTAAAAAGTTTCTCTTAAAGGACAGACAAAATTAGCAAAGCTAACAAAAAGTGACGGAGTGAGAAAAGATTTTTATAACATCTAAAATTTACACGAGATTAATATCTAGAATACCCTGAGAAGCCTAAGTTTTTCCATTTTTAAAATTAAGACAGATAATAATAATGGAAGGTGAAGTGCTCAGCCTGGCGTACAGTTAATGCGTTCTGTTTGCTGTTGCTAATTCATCTGTTCTTTTTCCCTATAAGAAAACACTTTTGTGTTGAGCATCATATATGGACCCTGAATTTCTGGTTTGTGCGTGGTTTTATGTTGCTAGCTTATGGGTTTGCAGAGAAATGGACGTGCAAACATCTAGCCAGTCTCAGTATGCTCAGTCCTATTTGGTAATGTCCCCAATAAGCCAATGGTTAAAAGAAAAGTGGGGAGAATATTAGTGGCAACCCCATGATGTGGAGGTGAGCAAAGAGCTGTGTGCACCACCGTAGCTCTGAGACCAGCTGCCAAGGACACCTGCCAGGTGATGTAGCAAGGAAAGTATGCTTCATGGCTTGAGGTGTGGGTCTTGTGACTGTCATATCCCATCCTACTTGAGGCTGTGGGGCCTGAGCGTGCCGTGTCCAGAGGACAGAGAGACTAGATGAATCAGCTCCTGACTCCTTAGCTGTTTGTCCAGGTCTACCATGTGGTGGTGGTGGGTGGCAGGGCCTGCTGGATTTCCTAGGGACTCTCATACCCGGGACGGGTTGGCCACAGAGAGGTGGCTTCGCTCACGGCCAACTGAACCTGCTCTCTGAAAGCAGAGCTTTGTCTTTTTGTGCTTTATGACTTCAGCTTCGGGGAAGAATTTGGCTCTCCCATTGCAGCCCGGAAATTTAGATGATGACGCACAGGGCAGAAGGCAGTGAGCTGCCCTCGGTGGCAGTGACCTGAACTGGGTCCTGTCCTCGGGCTTGGGGAGGATAGAGCAAGGCAGACCGAGCTGTCCTGCAGACAGGGAGGGAAAGGAAAGGAACGACAACTCTGTGCCCGGCTGTTACACACTGTCTCCTTCGATTCCCTGCATCCTGTGAAATGAACATTCTTATCCCCACTTTACAAATGGGATGGCTGCAGCTCAGAGAGGGAGCATGGCCCAAAGTTACCCGGCTTGTGAGTGATTCGCTGGGATTTGAACCCTAGGTCTATTTGAATCCAAGACCCACAGGTGGTTGTTTTGTGTTTTGCACTGCTCCATTCTCTGTATCTGAAGGCTTGGACTGAGGGTGGGTGGGGTGGGAGGAATCTGTGGCTTGGTGGACTCCACGTAAGAATGCCTGGCTGGTCCCATCTGTGTCTGATCTTGGCAGGCGGTTCACTTAGGTGGTAGAAAGCTAATTGCATTTCCCAGCACTGCATCCGGACACGTGCCCCTGTGGTCAGCTGCTTTTAGGTATGGTTTTGACTTCTCAGCAGAAACTGTGTTTCTGTGAAATAATGACATTTTTAGTGTTGTGTTTCACTTGTCATTCAGAGAAGCCTGAACTTCCGGGAGACACACTATGCACCATGACTGGATTCCCTGCCCAGGAAGAAGCCAGGCAGGGCCTATATAAGACAGAAAAGGCTTGCCTCCAGATGGGATTTCATTTCTCTGAGCTTCTGGGATTGAAAAGGTACTTTGAAGAACTGGCTTCTTTAGCTGTTAACAGGGATATCTCTTGTCCAGACATTTGCAACTGACTTTTCTTTATGCTTGAGATATGACAGCATTTTTGTACCGGTGCTATCTGGAGGTCAGCAGGATTGCTGGAGCCTCCTGTGCTTACCCCGTCTCTAAGGCCCAAGGCGATGCCTAATAATGATAATAATCATGAAGACGATAATCTCAGACCATTCACTGTGTACTTGCTGTGTGCTGAGCAATGTAGTAAGTTCATTTTGTATGTACAAAAGCCCACTGAAGTATGTGTTACTTTGTATTTGTTTGACTGCAAAAAAGCAGATATCCTACTTCAATGGGTTAATCAAATGAGGGATTTATTTTTCTCATGGGATAGAAAGTCCAGCAGCAAGTTCTTTAAGGGCAGTAGGGGTTCCTATGATGCTATCAAGAAGCCAGGTTCCTTCTCTGAGGCTTTCTTCCTCGTGTTTGCAACATGGCTGTTGTACTTCATGCATCACATCTTGTTTTTCAGAAAGGCAGAAGAGCAAAGTCTAAGGGACAAAAAGTAAACAGGTGAATGCCAGTGAATGTGCTCCCTCTAACAAGCTTTCTCGGAAACTCCAGCTGGTACTGCAATTGCAGCTCGTTGTCCAGAACCGTGTTGCATGCTGGCATCTGTCTGCAAGGGAGTTTGGTAACCCAAGAGTGTTTAAGCAGGAAGAAAGAGGGGAGGGGTGGGTATCGGCTAGGTGACTAGCAGTGCCTAGCTCGTATAACTAATATTTGTTCAAAATGTATAGACAGGGAAAGTGAAATTAGAGATTTTAAGTGTTTGCCGACAGTCACCTTGCTAGTGAGTGAGGCAGCTCAGACTTGAATCTGGGTATGTCTGACTCTGAGGACACATTCCTAAAAGCTCTGCCAGAGCTTGCACCTGATACTTGGGGATGTTTGGGAGGGAGAAACAGGTCTTTGGGGGGCTCCCCTATGGAAGAGAAAGGAGGATTAAATTGTCAGCTTCTTGAGGATAGAGTGAAGATCAACATATAAAAGATATGGAAAGACAGATTGTGGCATACGGTATGAAAGTGATTTCCCAACAGGGAGTAATTAACTGTTCCATGGACTGTATGGTAGACTCTGGTTCCAGAAACACATGTGCAGAAATTAGATTGCCAGTCAGAGATCTCTGAACTGATTGAACATTTAGGTCTACTGTGAGTTCAAGATTCTGGATCTAGGAAATAGAAGTGGCAGATAGAACAATCAGGGTTAGAAAAGGGCCTTGGATTGTGTATAGAAGCCTCTTGATTTGCCAGAGCTAGAGTGACCACGCAATCAATTTATGACACACACTGGGGCATTTTTAGAGTAAAAGAGAGACTTATTAGTAATTACACTGGGTGAATACCAGGATCACTATAGATCAGCTGGGATCTGTGGCCGCCCCAGGCATAGGCTTCTGATGGATAAAGGAACGGGGGGAGACCTGGACTTCATAGGTAGTGGCTGAAAGGACACACCCCCATGCCAGATCCATCCACTTCCATAAGCTGGACCTTCCAGGGGGCCCTTCTTCACCCATGCTGGAGTTTGGTGGTAGGTGTTGACATTTGACAGACCAGGACCATGTGTGACTACTAAGAACATGCTGGTAACACAGGTCCTTGAGCCCTGGTTCCCTCCAGCATGACTCCTTCTTGAGAGACACTGAGCTCAGATAATGCTGTGTTTCTTAGTGAGTCACAAACCTGGTCCATTTTAGGCTGGGAAGGAAACTGGGGTTTACATGTCCTGAAACCTTCCTCATCTTTGAAAAACTGCTCTTCTCAGTGACCTTGGGCGAATCACAACCTCTCTGTATTGTCTGGCTTTTCCTTTAGTGGAAATGAAATGGAAAGAATAGCTACACAAAAGGAAAAAAAAATGATTCAAGATTTTCCAGTGAAAGATGCAAGGTGGAGCCAAGTGATATTCTTATTTTTATGACAGTTATTGCAGAGCCGCTTCTGGTCCCGTCCCTCCCATTAGGCCACAGGGCATGGAATAAACACAGGGCTGGCCAGCGGCTGGTATTTGATGATGATGGCACTGACATGAAGGGGAGAGATCTCTCTCTGGCTTGTTTCACCATTAGCCTCCCCACACCTGGCTGTCAGTGCGCATTAGTGGGAAACTGGCAGCTGGTGGTGGGCTGGTCTCGCTGTTTCATAACAGAGGTAGCCTGTTCAGGAAACCTCTTCATAATGATGCTATTAAAATATTGCCTTTGTTCCTTCCTTAATTCCTTTATTCAGTAAACTTGATTGAGTCTGTGTGCCAGATTCTGTTTCCCAAGCATACAGCAAGATGCACAATGACCCGCACGAAGCTGTCTGCATCTAGGACTTTCTCAGAGATGTGAGGGTTGGGGAGTGCTGGCCTCCTGCTGCGATCTTGCATCTCTCTTGTCTAACCTGGTACCTGAGACACATTTCTAAATGCAGAACTGCTCTTATTACCTATTCCCTAAAGGATCAACACCGAATTTCTTAATATGGTACAGAAGAACCTTTAGGGTTTGGTCCCTGCTCATCTTTCTGTCTTATCTCTCACTGAGCCCCTTTTCAGACCAAGTTCCAGCAATTGAGACATTTCTATAGGTCCCTAAATATATAGCAAATATTTTAGATTTTGTGGATCTTACTGTCTCTGTTACAACTACTCGGTGATGCTGTTGCAGCATGAAAGCAAACGTAGGCAAAATAAAAATGAATGGGCATGGCTGTGGTCAAATAAAACTTTATTTACAAAAGTAGGTGGTGGGCTCAATTTGGTCCTTGGGCTATAGTTTGCTGATCTTTGCTCTAGGCCTTTGCTCACACGAGGCTCCTCCACATGCCTACATGAAGGACCTCTTTGTTCCTCCCTCATTTATCTGACCATTAACCGTTCAACCGTTAGTCAAGTCTAAGGCCTTTCCCGACTATGCTGAGTAGACTGGTGACTCACACCAGTGCATTCTGTACCTCCCACCTACTTACCTGTGTTTTCTCCCTTAATTTGATTGTAAGTTTTAGTTCTTCATTCATGCATTCACTGATCGATTTGCTCAACAATATTTAATGAGGGCATAGTATGGGGCAGAACTGACGACTTTTTAGTCTTTGTATAGCACCAGCAGATAGCCTGGCACATAAACACACCTGTTCAATAAAAGGAAATACAACTCAGTGAAGAAGTCCGTGGTTAAAGATACGTTCATATCTTTGGTGTAAGTGCCCAGAAGCGGGAACTGTCCTCATGGATTTCAGAACCTCTCCACTATGAGGATTAGGTCAACTGATTGCATTTGGAGCTTTCCTTTCAAGGTTTCCGTAGTCTGGCCTACAATAACTTGGTGACTCCCCGCTGCTGCCCCTTTTCACTCCCTTTTCTAAGTCCCCTGGGCCCTGCTTTCTGGTGACTCCATACGGCAGGACCAAGAGTACCAGCACTGACTTGCACACTCTCATGCAGGCATTTGACCAGTTCATGCAGAATTTTACCAACAAGGTGTCAGCACAATTCAGTGGGTTTTTACTGTTACTTGTATATAGAAGGTCTTTTTGTTCCCATTGCTTTTTGGCAGAGCAGGGCTATCTATACTGAGAAACTTAAACAGTTCACAGCATGATGATTTTGAAGTTGCTTCCTTGCAGTGTCTAAATTGTTTTTTGTTTTTTTTCCCTCCACAATCTCTGGCCCTTTGAGAGTGATTCTGAGGTAAATGTAAAACTGAAGCTTCTCATATTACAGATGTCATTTCATGGATCCACGGAGCCCAGAAGTATTTGAAGAAGGGCCTGAGCCCTTTTCTTCAATTTACAATTCATTCTAAATATAAGCAGAACCTTTATTTAATTGGTTATCACCAGTAGAACCAAGATGGCTTCATCCCATTTCAACGTGGTCAGATGTACACTTTCAGGGGTGACCAGGAAGGTTCTATGTTTGTGGTCAGAGGCAGAGAAAAGAAAATGGTCACAGGTAACGGTCACAAAACAAACACAAAACTGCCACATGGCTTCTCACTTTGTAAGAGCAAATAGGAAAGGAGGCCCAGCAGGAATGTAGCAGAGTGTGTGTTGGGTAAACACTAGAGAAACTGGAGAATGTTCTGGGTCTCTTCACTTTTTTTTTTTTTAAACATAAGGAGCCAGTGTGGGAAGTGGCAGCTGAACAGAGAGTACAAGATTGTCATTCATGAACTCACCCCTACGGTAATAGAAAACTAAACAAATCAAAGTTCCGTCATGCCCAGTCCTTTTCTCTGATGGGCCTGACAATGCACCTGACCTGACATTTTAGACTGGCTCCATTTGTGAGGAAACCATGGCGAGAAGAAATGACGTGCTCATATTTCTGAGGAGGAAGGGAGGGGCCAGGTCGTAAACTGACCTTTGGTTACAAAAGAAAAATAGGGCAGTGTTGCTAAATGACTAGGGCCACAATAGGTAGTAAACACAGCAAGGCCACAGAGAGGACGTGTGGCATTAGTGAGCTGACCCCGTTGCAACACTTGTACGATTTGGTGGTAAGGAACTTCTGGCAAGTTCCTCATTTAGTAAGCTGTTGTCAGTACATTTTCAATGGATTTACAATAGTGTGTGTGTGCATGCATGCGTGGAGGTGGGAAAGACGTTGGTGAATGAGTTTCATAAATAAACGTGCTGCTTCGCTGAGGCATTAAAGTGTAACATAAAATACTGTCTTCACTCTTGTTTCTGGTGGTTCTCACCAAAAGCGGAGGTGCCACCACTTGGCAATGTCTGTCAGAATTAAAATTCACCTGTCCTTTGGCTCGGAATTCTACTTTAAGACATTGATTTATAGTTTTATTCATATGTACATGCAAAAATATGTTTATGGGAGCCAAAGACTAGAAACTACCTCTCTGCCTATGAGGAGAGGGATGGGTCAATTTTGGGATGTCCGTACAATGCAACACAGTGCAACTGTCGAAGTGAAAGGTAAATCTAACTGTATGGATTTACCACAAACCCCACGGTGTCTTGCTAAGTTTCACTGAGGAGCAGAGGCTATGTGTAAGGAGGAGGGACGCCTAGATACATATGTGCTTATAGAGACGTATAATGCTTCTGGAAGGGCACCTGAGAAATATCCTGAGGGCTGCCTCCACAGAACAGACTGGGAGACTGGGTGCCAGAGGCTGCCAGACACCCACTTTCCACTCCATACTGTTTTGCACTACTTGAAATTTTTATTGGCCATAAATCATTTTTCAAAAAGAATTTTAATGGGAATGTCACTCTTCTCAGTTCATTAGGGTTTGGCTGGCGGTGGCCTCAGTGCCCAATGAAACAGATGGAAATATAGGGTCTGATTCATGCCCTAAAAGGGGTTGAAAACCCTACAGAAAAAGGGATCTTTCAGTAAAGTGTGTATTTGGGAAGAGTAGTTCAGTAACTAATGAGTAGCAGAGAACATCAGCTCGGGCTGCTTTTATGCTGGCAGTTTGGAATCCTAGAGAGCTCTATGGAAAGCCCAGTGCCTCTCCCCAGGATGTCCTGGCAAAGGCCCCTTTGTGAAGGGTCACCCTGACTTACAGCCTGCAGAACCATTAATTAAAGCTTCCCAGCTTCTTGGATATTCTAATTTCATAGCTCTCAAAAAGTCGTCATTGCCATTTCTCTCTTCACCTGTGGATGACTGCAGAATGCTTGTGAGGTTAAACACCAGGTGACTTATTACATTAAATAATACCCTGCTCATTCTCAGGAGCTGATAAACTTGGTGGCCTTTAGAAATCAGTCACATGACAACTTGGCTGGCTCTTGGGTGGAAAAAAAGATAAGTACAGAAGAGGAGCCAACACCGTCCTTTTGTAAGACCTGTCCCTGAGTCAACATTCGGTGTTTTAGGAGAGGGTATGTGACAGGACACACTTCATTTAACTGTTAATAATACCCTGTGTTATTTCTTGGAACGTTAGCTTCATTGTTAATTAATGCTTCATTGGTCTGTGCCTTCTTTCTTCTCAAACAGACTGTAGGCTCTTTAAATGCTAGCCTTCTGTCTTCGTTCATTCATTTGTTTATTTAGGGGACAAATATTTAATGCATAGCTGCCGTACGTGTATGCTTTGCTGAGCCATGGGGGGTACAAAGATGAGCAAGTTGTATTCCTCGCTTTCAAGGCATTCACATGCCACCAGTCTCTTCACAGTCCGACAGTCAGATTTGTATCTCCCAAGGTTATAGATGCAGAAGGGGCTCAAGAAGGCCCATAATAAATGTTGGTTGAGAAATTGCTCACACTCTGAACCCATGAAACTGTGGGTGCACATTCAATTTTTGCTAGTAAACTTGCAGCAAATACTAGATAATTTCTTGAGACATCTTCAACGATAACACTTAGAAATGCAATTTCTATCTTATAGCAGATGTTTCTAGACCTGGGAATGAACTCTTTTAGGGCTGATGTTGAAGAGAACAATTAGTCTGGCCCAACAATAGCCAGGGCTATGGACTCCTTGGGAAGCAGGCTCACCTCTCACACGGACAAACCGCCGCACTAACAAAGAGCACAGGAAGAGGGAAGGCGGTCAGAGAAGCTACCGTTTCCTGAGCGCCCACTTCCGGCCCGGAGCTCCACATTCTTCACTTCATTTAGCGAACAACCCCCCAAGGAACATGGCAACCCTGATGTGGAGAAAAAGAAATTTTTGTTGGCCTCCTGCTTAGCAAGTGACAGCTACATTTGCATGCATGTATTTATAATTAAAAATTAAATATTTACCAAACACTCTTCCAGGGGCTAGGTGCTTAAAGATGTAGAAGCCACAGCCTATACTCTGAAGGAGGCAAATGACATAAAGAAACACACCCAAAGTTAAATAACCACATGAAAACTGCACGATAGGAACCAAGAGGATTTTAGAACTGGCTGGATCCACAGTGAACATTTAATCTAGAGTTTCCTAAAATGGTGTGTGTGCATCATTGGTGGTATGCAAATAAATGGTTATATTTGGGTGTTATACAAATATTTTAAAATTTCATTAGGTACTTATTTTGACATGTGTTAGAAAAATATATAACTATTGTGTCAAACCCTTGGGTATATGGAGAGTGCATCTTACTGCAAAGTTACGTAGGTAAGTGAGTTGCTTTAAAGATGATCTAATGAAAAGCATCAAGTAAGTAGCCAGGTACAGAGGTGTGGTTCAGGCGTGTCGTAATGGTTCTGTCATTTGAATGTGTTATTTGAATGATCTGAGTTTGGGAAATGCAGATTGAGCCCAGTCTCGGGGATGCAGAGAGCTTAAATGAGTTGTCCACACTCAAGAAGCCAGTAGGGACCACAGATGAGAAACTGGTCACCTGACTGGCCCTCTACCCCACACCCTCAGCCACGGCTTCCTGTTTTGCAGAGGAGGGAACTGCAGCCCTGAATAACACGGCCCCTGTGTGAGTGTAACCGCTGTACTAGCAGAGTAAAAAGATAAAGTGGGTCTCGTGAAAAGTCAAAGTTAATATTTAGAGAGTGCTCACTATGCATGTCAGTATTGTGAAAATTCATGCACACTAATTTATGTTAATTCCCAAGCCACTCTGTGAGATGCACATAGCTATTTCTAGCGTTCTTCTGTGCATGAGGAAATTAGCGAAGATCAAATAACTGTCTGCAGGGCTGGGACCTGAACCCAAGCAGTTCCGTTCCAGAATTCGTTCCCCTAGCCACTGTACACACAGCTCACCAATAATAAGTGAAGAGGTCAGAGAGGCAACCTGTCTCTCTGGTGAAATTGGAAGCAGTCTGCTCACACAACATGTTATTGCCCCATGCCCTCCTGTTTCAAGTTCCCCAATTAGTCCCTTGTTTATTTCACGGAAGACATGTTTCTTTAAACCATCACTTTTCTCCTGAGAGGGATGGGTGAATTCCGAAAGCTACACTCCCACAAGGAATACTCGTTAGATTACCGTGATAAGAAAGTGAGGAAGGGTTTTCAGGAACAATTATAAAGGACACATGGACAAAACCAAGTGGGGGTGGAATCAGGGGATGGCGGGGGTGGAGGAAAAGTGCTGACAACTGTACTTGAACAACAATAAAAAAATTAAAAAATTAAAAAAAAAAGTGTTACATAAAAAAAAAGGAATTATGTGGCAATAGTCCCCCCCGAGGAGGGAGAGAATCAGGAGAAGTGAATGAAGAGAGGGATAATTTGGGGACATGGTGGGACTGAGAGCGACATGGGAGAGGAGGCCCTTGTAGGACAGGCCCAGGGCACTGCAGGGGGTACCAGGCGTTGTGGAAGCCCTGCCCAGAGCTTGGCACAGCACCAGGCACAGAGCAGGTGCTCCAAAGCTTTGTTGAGTGAGTGGAAGCCTGGATGGAAACAGTAGCCAGGCAGCCTGAGTACAGTGATTGGAGGTGAGAGGTCACCAAATGCTCGACCTACTTTGTAACTGTGCTCCAGGTAAGTGAGGGGTTCTGGGGGCGCGGGGAGCACAGCACCACATTTCCAATCAACAAAGGAGCTGTGAGCAAAGCATTTAACAGGGCTCCTGAGGGAACTAGGATGCCTTGTTTGGGGGGAATCCTTTTCATTTTTGTCACCTCTTGTAGCAGCCCCTGTTCAGTCTTCTGGCCGAGACTTTCTTAGATTAAAAGTCTTCATTCTCCCTCCCTCCTGGCTGTCCAGGGACCAGAGCCAGCCAGCCCCCTCTGTGCTGGTGGTCAGCCTGTGCCGTTTTCTTCACCTCAACAGCAGGTGCTGACGGCTGCGCCATTCCATGCACCTTTGGGGCAAAGAACTGCCGGAAACCAGGGCCAAGTTCAGAGCCAGAAAATACTTCCCAAGGCTGTGAGCAGAGGCCTGGAGGGGCTGCTCGAGCGTTACATAAGCTGGATGTTAGCAGTGCACCGCTGATGCACAGAGCCCTGAATTGCACAACTCTTACGCAGAAGCACTTGTCAAGTGTTGCCACATAACTCCCCATCCTTATCAAAATGTGAAACAGCCGTCCAGCACACACTTAGAAAACGCTAGAGCTCTCCTCCAGCAGATGGTTAAGACTGCTGATCCAGCTGACAGGAGAGAAGCGGCGCAGGGGGCATGACTTACTGTAGCTCTTGGCCCGGGAAGCTGAACACTCAGTACCCTGTACCCCACTAGCCTTGGGCAGCACAGGACTCTGATAAAATGTACTGTTTTGGGTGTTTGTTTTTCCTGGCAGTCTCATTTTGAGTTATAAATGGCTCATTATTTCCATCCCATAGATCCATTCTTGCCTCCTATTATGTTCTCTTTTGCTTTCTGAAATAACCAAAAGGCTGGTAAAATCATCACTGAGAAGCCCGTGTGTTCTGACCTTGAGTGGAGGCTGAGTTGCCACACCGTTCTTGCCGTCTACAGTTGCTGCCACGTGGGAGAAGCTGGCTGGAAAGGGCCCCGAGAGCAGGGTGCCAGGAGGTGGCACGGGTTTTCACACACTGCACTCCCACAACCTTTTCAGAGGACTGTTAGGCAATCGTCAGAGGTTATGAAGTTGGAACAGCATTCTCCCCGGATAGGTCATTTTCCCTGCAGGACAGCTTGGAGGCAAATTTCGTTAAGTATCAAGTAGCTGATCCAAAGCAGTATAAATAGCGAGAGAGCATGTGATGAACCCAGAACTGAGTGTGGTCAAATCCCGGGCTGAGTGTGTGTGATGTGTTTACTGTCATTGGTGCCTGCATGGAGATGTGCACCCAGCAACCGTCCAGGAAAGGCGTTAAAGCATAGAAATGGAGATGTTAAAGTTTAGTCTTAGGAACTAATTCTATCCCCCCTTTGAAAGCTTGCCGACCACACAGTTACCAGGAAAAGGACCTGTGGATAGGCTGGATGTGCTTAAGTGTCATTTAAGGGAAGTAGAGACTGACTCCTACAAAACAGGCTGAGTTCGTCCAGGTAAGAGTTAGGGGGAAAAGCATGGTTTATGGTGGCGAGAACTGGAAGCAGTTGCTATCAGGCAAAAGGGACCTCCAAATTAGACATGGAGGGACTTTTAATTTGGGCCTGTTTTCTCCCATTGTTCCCTATTCTATTTAGAATGTAACCAGTGCAAACCATGCTTTAGTGAGGCTGGTCAGGCCACAGATGACTGGTTATGAGAGGCCATCAAGATGTCTCAGGCCAGTTTTCTAAACCAGCTGCGTCCTCAGTCCTGGCCCCATTGGCTGGAGCTGCCGGCATCCCACAGGATAAGCTGGTGTTCTTACAATGGTGGGAGGAAGCTTTGGGAGGACACGGTATGACCTGGACGGCAATGGAATTTGTCGAACGCTCCCACTCAGAGACGACAAGCTTCCAAGGTGTCCTGGCCCGGTATGCACTGCGGCTTCCTGGATCCCTGGTGAAGGAAGACTTCTGCTTCATCAGGATCTAAATTCCAACACTATTTGGAAGGGTGGCGGTATTGTTAGTGTCCGACCCCTTTGGAGAAGGCAACAGCCCCTGAACATATCAATTCTTGCGTGTTTATTAAAAACCTACAGTATCTTTACTTTGTATCTGGGACCGAGACCAAAAGGACCACAGGCATTCAGAGGCCAGAGTGACCACGGAGAGCTGATGCCGTCAAGAAGCGCCTCACAGAGGGTGTGGGGCATGGGTGAGGCCTGTCCTTTCCCCAGACTCACCCTTGCTCCCTCGACTGTCTGCTCCTTCCCCAATAGTCACTCTCTCTTTTTTTTAAATCAGTAAAACAACCCCAAAGTGGCAATGTGCCTGGCTAAAGATGACATTTCCCAGCCTCCCTGACTGGAGGATTGGCCCATGAGATCTAAGATGTTATTGGGTGGGCGGTGTTGCTAGATAAAATATGGTCTGCCCAGTTAACTTTTAATTTCAGATAAACAACAAATAACTTTTAATATAAGTATGTCCCATGTAACAGATTAGTATTTTTATTTGCCAAATCTGGCAACCCTATGGGTGGAACTTCTGAAAACAAGGTAGGACACTCCTTTTGCCCTCTCCCCCTCTCTTTTCCTTCTTGGGACATGGGTGGAATAGCTGGGGTCTCAGCAACCACTTTGGATCCTGAGGTTAGATGGCAGAGGAGAAGGACAGAAGATTTGGATCCCTAATGATCGCACGCCTTCTGACTTTATGTGTGAGAATAAGCCACTGATTTGCTTTAGCCATGAATAATACCTCTGTTATTTGTACCCAGTTGCTATTCCTAACTGATGTAGCCGTAATAAAACGTGCCCTGTTATTTTTGATGTTAACTCTGCCATTTTTGCCATTGCCTCTTAAGTAACGTGAACCACTTTTTTATTTTAAACTTACTATGTATTTTAAGGACCCCAAGAGGGAATGGATGGTGTTCCCTATACCCTTTAAAATGACAGCTCTTAGCATGAGTTTCTACACAGCATTATGCCTGACTATTTTGCAAATAACATTTAGGTCTTTTGAGTAATTGCTTCAGGTAATAATAATAATATATATATTTCAGGTAATAATAATAATAATATTTCTAAAGTAGAACGGTTCTCATCTCTGCACAAAGACTGGGCATGAAAACTCAAGTCCTGTGAAACGGTGCTCCAAAAATCTGGAGCCACATTTCAAAACAGTAAAAGTCACATTTGAGATTTGACATCCTGCTTTAAGGAAGTTTCATTTTATACAGTTTAAGTCTTCATTAGTCCTTATGTCATCAGATTGCCTTACATGCTATAAAGTTCAGCCAAGGATAGTCACGAGCACAGGTAAAGCTAATTTGCAGAGGTCCATCAGTAATCAGGAATGATGTAAAACCAAACTCCATCAGCCTTGTTAGCAAACCGACTGCTCTGCGTGTCCACTGTGAGGCATTCTGGGAAATGGAGGGAGTCCTAGAATTGGCCTCTTTACATAGAAGCCCAACCTAACTAGCTTAGCTCACTTGTTATGCAGAGGGAAAAAAGTTCCCTGGGCTGTGAACTGTGTAAGTACCTGCCCCCCGTTTTGCAGTGGAATCTTTCAAAGGTTAAGTAATAGTAAATAATCAACTAAGATTTCTCAGATTGGCTGCATTTACCTTTCTCTGAAAGAAATTTTCCCCTGTGAAGACGAAACAACTTTGGAATAAGAGCAGTATTTCCTGCTTCAGACATTCAGAGAACAAGATCAGGCCCGGCCTGACTGGCAGAGGCTGCCTGAGGCAGACAGCTAGATTTGCTGTGTGGGTGAAGGGAGGTAAGTTAGAATTTAACAGAAGGGAGGGGAAGAAAACTCCCATTTCATCTGTAAGTTTCTGCACAGGCCTTTCAGCCACGTTCATCAGCAAGAAAGAGGCAGGCTGTGCCTTGCTCCATTGTGAGGGTTGGGGAAGTCAGGAGTCAGCTCCTGGAAGGTGAGTGATATTACAAAGGAACAAGTAACACAAGAAACACACACATGGAGAGAGAATAACTCAGAACAACTGGCCTGATGTTTGGTGACAGGTCATGATGTCATAATGGGTAGCTCAGAAGAGATGACAGATCCGTCCGTTTGCATGCATCTGTGTTACAGATGCAAATAAAAGTTGGACTGGTGTGAGTTGGGGAAAGAAACCCCAAAGTAAATCTGTTTATTAGTATTACCTACACAGAGTCAAAGGAACAGGAACTTATTTCTGTTGTCCAGGGTACATTGCTTTATATTTTTATATATTTTATATAAATAGAACTATAAGTATATTTTATATTTATAAACAAACAGGGTACCCGGTTATGTTTATATGGGTTGCCCATTCAGCAAGCCTTTGTTGAACACCTACTCTGTACAGGCATTGTGTTGGGTGCTGGGAATGTGCCCAGTGTTATGGTGCTGACAGCCAAAGGGATAAAATTGCTTTTGAACTTCACAGGTAGGTTAGCATTTCACAAGACCCCTCCATTCTCTGCTCTCAACAAAGCACAACCAGAGTCAGCCACCTGCCTGTACTGAGATCTCCTAAGATCACAACAATTTCTGTTCAGAACAAAAGTGTATGTAAAACATTGGTAAAATTTTAAAGCCTTGTTATAAGCTCTGTAGTAAAAACCAGAAGACCTTCTTATGTTAGACATCATTTCCCTGCTGCTAAATAATAACGACTCTGGACACATTCTTTCATTTCTCTGGGGCTAAGTTTAAATAAACATTCATAAAATGGGGTGGTAGAAGGTAGGACTAGGTTGATTTAATGACTCAGGGTTTAGGACAAGCAGTAAGAGGAGGTTAAGAGGCAGGCAGCTACTTGCTAGCCACTCATTTACTGTAGGAGCTCAGGGTAGTTACTTAAACCTCTTAACATCTGTTTCCTGATCTGAGAAATGGGGATAACGTGACGTTTGTTGTGAGGGTGAAATGGAGGAATGGGAAATGCACCTGGTTCAATACAGGGCATAGCAGAAATCTCTCAGTCAATATAGCTATTTTTAGTCTACTCGAAAGTTATTTGAATTCTGACCTATTGTGTGTGTGTGTGCATCTCTGTCTCTGTCTCTCTGTGTCTATCGTCTATCATCACTGATCTCTTATTAAGTCGTTAATTGAGGGTCTCAGCATATTGGGGCACGCACATGTAATGGACTCCTTTTTTTTCAGTCAGTGCTTTCAAATGGTGCTATGTCTAATCCCTTTTTCTATTCCTCAACAACACAGGGTAGACTGTAGAAATTAGCAGTTTTTAAATGCAGGTTGAATCTCATCCTGCTTCATAGCCTCTCTCCTCTCTCCACCCTCTCCCAGGCTCTGGCTTCTCCAGTGTGCGGGGCCATGGGGAAGGGTGGGGAAGAGACTGAGATCCCTGTCCCCCTGTGGCTGCTGTGTCTCGGGCTAACACTGAGGGCAGTTGGTGCCCTTGTGTGGTGGGTTCTAAAAGCTGGTGGCACATTTTGTGTCTTTGGAGGCCTCTGCGAAGCTCCTGACTAGACAGTTCAGTGACCTAGAAGACCTGGACCGGGACAGACTTTCTTACCTCCTCAGCTCCCACCCCGGCTGTCACCCCTCCAGCCTGTTGTCACACTGTGGCTCTACCTCTCTGGTGTCCAGTGGGTTGTTTCTGTGCTTGTGTGTAATTTCATTGATATTTGAATTGTGTTCCAAGAATGCAGTGTTTGTCCTTTGATGCTTAGAGCTCCCACGGACGTGGACCACTGGCTGAGATTAAATAATTGTAACCACGGTTACAATTAAATAATGGCATGAGGGGCTATGCTACATCATCGTCTTGGTTTAATCCCAGAAATTTATTTTTTTTATTCATTCAGACTCAAACTCCTTTATTAAAAACAAGGTAGTTAATATAGTGATTGCTTTGCTTATATATATGTTAGTATATATAATTTTATATGATATACTTTATCTTATATGTTATATATTATAATATATAATAATATATAATATTATACTTCTGTCCGAGGAGGCACTCTTTCCCTTAACAAGTTTTAATTGAAAATGCTTTTATTGACTACATATCTTAATATATTTATTACATGCTATTATATATTTTAATATTTCTATATATCTTATATTTAAATACATATTTATATATCAGTAAGGTCATTTTCATTTCAAATGTGTTAAAGGCTAGAGCTCTTGCTCTGATAAAAGTAAGACTCTAGTTGTTCATCTCAACGAATTTTAATTTTAAATTGATGTTCTAGCACGATAATGTATCCATTTCTTTTAGAGAGTATTTAATACAGCCATAAACTTTCTGGTGCTTCAAAACAACTTCAAAAAGTTATGACATAACTTACATAAAATACATGAATTTTGGGTGTTCAGTTTAACGAATTTTATATACAGGGAGGGGTAAAAGTAGGTTTAGAGTTGCTGGTGTGGGAAAGAATACAATAATTAATAAATAACAATACCTGAATAAATTCTGTTTTGCATACTCACAGCTGCAAGCCTACTTTGTGCGCCCATCTGCGTGCCACGCAGCATAAACACTTGAAGTATATTTTAGTATATTTTACACGGTGGCTTCCTCGTGCCTACTTTCATTTCCACCTTAAAACTCTGTCAGTTAAAAAAGAAGCGGCCATGAGAACAGTGGGTGAAAATAAAGAGAAGAACAGAACCGATACGGACTGTGTGCAACACCGCGTGAGTTGCCCCACTCGGTTCCTCTGGCAGATATGCGGTTTAATACTGAGACAGACACAGTAGGCTCACTTATGTCGCCCCATTTGAAAGAGAAGGAAACTGGGTTTCAGAGTGGCCACGGGATTTGTCTATGGTCACACAGTTAGAATTTGAAACAAGGTCTTTGCTCTCAAAGCTTTATTTTTTCTCTCAGACAAGAAGCCATGACACACTCTCTTAACTTGGGTTTCCCCGAAAGCAGAGCTTAAGATATTTTATTTGAAAAGTGATCCCAGAGAAGAGGGTTGGAAAAAAGGGATGTGAGGCAGGAAAGGAGGAAAACCAACACAAGGATGAATTATGGGTTTGCCACTTCTGATCCATCTTACTTGGAACCTTCTCAGGAGCTGTATGAATTTTGTCTCAAAAATGCCTGTCTGAATGACAAAAGAAGGAATTATGTGTCATTAGCTCCTGTCATCGAGGTGGTCCCATGGCATTGCTTCTGGGTTGTACTGTGTTAGTGTCGGTTTTCCTTAGGCACACTGCATCTTGCACAAGAGAAGACTCAGGCGAAAGCAGTAGGTGTCAGATTACGCCCACAGGGACCAGGACGAAGACCACGTGGAACTCCAGGGCACAGCAGTGGCTACGGTGCGAGATGGGGCTGAGAGGATGTGAAGTGGTGTGTGACCCGCATCCAATACACGTACCAAGAATGTTTGGACCCAGAATGGGAAACAGTTTTCCAGTAACATGCCTCTTCTTGAAGCAGAGATTTCCACTTGAACCTGGGCCTATTCTTCTGTTGGAGTTCATGTCCAGGCATGTTTGGCAAATTAATGGAGCAGAGCTGAGTCTATTTATGTGCATCAATATGCATGAGTTCTTTGCTCTTTCCCTGAAGGAAGAGAAAGGGATTTTAATGCAAAAGAGCCTTGAAAGAGATATGGGAGAAATGGAGGGAACACTTAGTAGCTATCCCATGGCAAGTTCTAAACTCTAGAAAAAGGGGATCAGGCAGAAAGGGCAGGATATGATCTACGAGGGATTCAATACCTTGATACCCAGCAGTACCCTCTCTTTAAAGGCCCTGGTGACAATAAAGGCCTTTAAATAAAGAAGTAAGGGAGTTAGGCATTCTTTCCACTTCTGCATGGTTCCAAAGGATCAAATGTTTACAATGCAGTAAACATAGTTCCGATGCTTCCGAGAACACTGTTCCATGTGCCCTGATTATCCTGTACATTTGGAGAAAGAAAGTCTTTATTAGGGTTGCTAGTAGCTGTCATAATTGGAGATTGGTCACTTGGGGTAGGACTCAGCAGCTGAACCAGCCCCCAGAGATAGCCCAGGAGAGGTCCCACCAGGGCAGTGGGAAGAAGGCTCGGCAAGTAAGCAGAGTTTAGTTTCCAGTTGCAGATAACTCTAGCACAGGTAGCTACTCAGGGCAAGAGCAGAGGCCTAGTCATGGGAGCTTGGTCAGGGGATTACACCAGGAGAGCATGAAGTGATATCCAGGCCCAGAAGAAATAGTATACAGAGTAGAAATCCAAGACACAGCTCAGGAAGGTATGAGGAAGAGCAAAAGAGAATTCAAAATGGATGTATACGGCAACTAGGGCTGTCTCCAGTGCCTGGAAATAGTCTTGGGAATGACTGGCCTAAGGCTCCTTTTAGTTCCTCTTCCTGAAATGTGTCTGAAAACCCAGATGGAGATAAATATGCTGTTTATTAGCTAAACAGGCAAGTGGGCAGCAGGGACAGGGAGTGAAGCAGGAATTCACTGCTGAATTATCAATAAGGTGCGGGTGTCTGAATCTACTAACAAGGAAGCAGGCCCTAAAGGGTTAAAGCCTGTTTGCAACAGGCCTTCTAAGAGAAGACTGCTGTGGTTTTTGTCTGTCTAGCACCCCTTCTCTTCCTATGCCAACAGAACTGGTTTTTAATGAGGACACCTGACTTCCCAGAGAAGTGAGCATGTGCCCTGAGCCCTGTCAGTCAGAGTGTTTTCTTCCTTTAGCTTGGAGAGAGGCAGGAAACCAAGAGACCAATCAGATTCTTCCTTGAGATTTGCTACGTATGTGTTTAGGAAGGGAGGAGAGTTCTCACTCAGCCTTGGGATCACAAGCTGTAAAGATGATGGAAAGTGGAGTTGCTTTCTGTCACCTTTCCTGGGTGCATAGGGAAAGCCACCTGCAGTAAGAGACAATGAGTCCAAATTAAGGGAAAATCAGAAATGAAGAGAGATGAGAGATGGGTAGAGAAAGACAGGGTCCTAAGACGTTACTTAGGCTCTGAATCCAGCCATGCCCGAAGCAAAGCCATCCTTGTACCATGAGCCAGTAAGTTCTCTTTACTTCAGCCAATTTCAAGTCAATTTCCTCTGGGTTTCTGTCATTTTCTATGTAAGGAAATCATACCAATACATCTGTTCATTTACTGCTTCATAGCAGTACATATTTGTTATCTCCATCCATAGAAACCTGAAGTTTAGAATTGGGACTGAAAATACCTGTTCAAGTCTGGCCTCCATTGCATTTCATGAGGACACATGACCATTTGAGCGAGCATATAGCCAATGTTTCTAGTCTGGCAAAATCTCAGTGATGCCAGATCTGTGTCTGGCACTGCTTTTGACATGTGTTTGTTCTTTGGAGCTCTCCTTCCTCTTTGCTCATGATCTCCTCTGACTGTGGATGGAATCCTTAGCCCTTTCCACTCTGAGTCTTTCTTTTTGCCCATGAGTTTCAAAGTAGAACTCAAATCCTGACCTTTCTCCTGAAACCAGATACATGCCTTTGATTTCTATTTGTGGGTTCAATGATCAGCTCACACTCAACAAGACCAAAACAGAACTCAGCACTCTCCTAATACTGTTGATAGCACCCCGAATATTCTGGTCACCTGTGCCTGACAATCCTGAAATTATTTGGGCTGCCTTTCTCTCCCCAGCCTCCATGTGCACTGAGTCATGGGGCAAAATCTCTTTCCTTCATGATGTCTCCATGTACCAGGAGCTGCATGAGATGCTGCAGGTAGAACAAAAATCAAGACATGGTCCCTGACTTGATGAGTTTGCATTCATTGTATAGGAGGAGCAATCCGAAGCAGAAAGTACCGAGTGCTACAATACAGCAGAGAAAGGACCAGGAAGACCGACTGAAGGCAGCGTTCAAGTCTCTTATTGGGGATCAGGGAAGAGTCATGGGAGAAATTCCACAGTCCATGAAACAAGAAGGGAAACAGGAGAACAACTGATTGAAGTGCTCTTGGAATGACTTTGGTTTGCTGGTGCATTGGGAGGAAGCACTGGGGAAAGCAGTGGGAACACATATTGAGGTCAATGCTGTATGTGGTGTCAGTCACAGCCCCACTGGCTCTTCTTTTCTCATCTTATGGAGCTAGAAAAGTGAAACACCAGCTTTCTCAGTTTGCCTTGCATGACCAACTTCTGGCCAAAGAGACTGAAGAAGATGTAACCTGGTGGATGTCATGGGAAAGCATTGACAAAGTCACAGGCTGTGCTGGCATGCTTTCCTTGGGTTTCCTCATCTCCCCCTTCTTCCTATGTAGGAACACACATGATGACTTATGTGTATAACAGTCATCTTGGCACCATGAGACACCTGAGAATGGGGATATGTTTGTAGGATAGAAGAGGGGAAAGACAGAAAGATTCTGGTTCTTTGATGACATCATCTGGCTACACTGAAGCCATGAACTGCTTTTTCCTACATGCATTGGACATGAAAAAAATCCATATTTGTGTAAAAATCATTGTCAGATTTTCGGCTGCTTTGAGGCTAAATAAAATGTTAACTGGTAAAGCTATGTGTTAGAAATACTGAGTGCCATTCTAGAGAAATTAAAGTTCATTCTATAAGCACAGAGGATGCAGAGAGCTCTTTACTTAGAGGTTAGGGAGATGCCATCACCAGAAAACCTTCCCCGTGCCCTTCAAAGCTCAGGTCAGTCTCCCCTGTTGATGGCAGCTTCTCTCTCTTGTCTTGCCGGCTTTCTCCTCTCTCACTGTTGGGCAATGACCACGTATAGGTTTATGATGTGCACTGTTACTAATTCTTTATGGGTTTATGTTATACATCCCAATAGGATTATAAGTGCCTTGTAGGTAAGAGCCATATTTTTATATTTTATAAAAATATATAAATACTTTATATTTTTATAAATATATTTTCTCTCTCTCTCGAAGTATCCAGGCTGGAAAGAATGACTTAATGGGTTGGTCAGTGCTCAGGTACTAGGGTCTTGGGTTTGAATTCTGACTCTGTCACAAAATATTTGTGGATCTCAGGCACATTAAAAAATGTTTTATTGTTTATGCTATTACAGTTGTCCCAATTTCCCCCTTCTTCCCCTCTACCCAGCCCACCCCCCACTTCTACAGTCAATCCCCACACTGTTGTCCATGTCCATGAGCCCTTCATATATGGTCTTTGACTAATCCCTTCACCTTCTTTCAAATAGACTCCACCTCCCCACCTCCCCTCTTACAGCTGTCGCTCTGTTCCACATTTCTATGCCTCTAGTTCTATTTTGCTCATTAGTTTATTGTTCATTAGATTCCACTTATATGTGAGATCACATTTTTTAATTTTTCTAGGCCTCAATTTCCTCATCTGGGGAACAAAGATTGATAGTAAAACCAGTCTCACAGGGTTATTGTGACACTCAAATGAAATATTTTCATGAATTCCTTAGCATTATTTTAGTTACCATTATGCATGTAGCAGACAGAATGCACTAATGACCTTCCTATATCCATATGCTTTTCCTTTATTTATTTATTTATTTAAATTGTTGTTCAAGTACAGTTGTCTGCAATTCCCCTCCACCACTCCCCAATCCCAGCCCCCTCCCCCTCCCTGGTTTTGTCCATGTATCCTTTATAGTGTTTCCTGAAATCCCCTCACCCCTTTCCCCCATCATTCCCTCCCACCTCTCCTCTGGTTACTGTCAGATTGTTCTTAATTTCAATGTCTCTGGTTATATTTTGCTTGTTTGTTTTGTTGATTAGGTTCCACTTATAGGTGAGATCATATGGTATTTGTCTTTCACTGCCTGGTTTATTTCACTTAGCATAATGCTCTCCAGTTCCATCTATGCTGTTGCAAAGGGTAGGAACTCCTTCTTTCTTTTTGCTGCTAATAAGTGAATTTGGCAAAACAGCGGGATACAAAGACAATATTCAGAAATCAAAGGCATATTTGTACACTAACAATGAAATATCAGAAACAGAAATAAAAAAAATCCCATTTGATATAGCAACAAGAAAAATAAAGTACCTAGGAATAAACCTAATCCATATGCATTTCAATGTGACCTTGTAGCTCTTCCTATGATGAGGAGAATTTCATTCCCCCACCCTTGAACCTGACTGACCTTATAACATTCTTTGGCCAACAGAATGTGGCAGATGTGGTACTGTGCTAGTTCTCCATCTGGTCCAAAGGCCTGGCACATTTCCGTTCTCTCTAGGGACTCCTGCCTTTACCATACAAAGAAGCCCAGTAGAGCTATTGGAGGATGAGTAACTTTGTGGAGCAGGACAGAATCTTTCCATGGGGGGCCTTTGTACACCATCTAATCTGCTAGTTGTGTACAGATACATGAGAGAATCCAGCTAAGATCAGAAAACCTACTCAGGAAGCTTATACATTATAAGCAACAATAAATACTAATTGTTTTAAGCCAGTAAATTTTGGAGAGGTTTGTTATATAGTAATAGCTAAATGATATAAGTTACCTAAGAGAGAGGAGGGACTTTGCCTGTATCATTCCCTGCCCTATACCCAAGGGCTAGAGCAGTGACATACACGGGTGCTTAATATGTGTTGAGTAAGTTCCTGAATATAATTATGATTGTTCTTATCATCTTACAGGGTCATAGTGACGAGTAAATGAGGTCATGCAGGGAAGGCACTTAGCATTTTTTCTGGAACATAGTGACTTCTTAATAAATGTTAGCTATTAATAGGGTGATTGATGATGACTGGTTAATTGATAAACACATTTTTAATTAATGTATGACTAGGTGAAGAATAATGCTGTTCTAAGGCAAGTGAAGGAAGGACTCCTTTGTCTTTCAGAAGACCTAACCTCAACCACAGTTGGGTTTTTATTTATAACTTTGAGTAGATAGATATATAGACAGACAGGTCACAGACAAGCTGCCCTAGGAAAGGTGAAGAATATTTTACAAGAACTGTTTGTGGAGCCATGGAGCTTAGAGCTAAGGCATCAACCTCCTCTTTACTCCTTCCCCCGTGGTTTCCTCTCCTTTGCTATTTTCCCAGCACCAGGCCACTACGTGTTGAACTCCCAAGTCCACCCAGTATACTGCCTCTCCACCCCCTAGAGTAGGGAAGCCTGTCCTCAGTTGACCGTGGGGTGACTGATGTGTGTGGGAATGAAGCCTGGAGTGATTCCTGTGTCACTGCATTTTTGAGCTGATCCTGCTTTCGAGCTGTGCTTTGCTCTAGTGAAGAGAGGCCTTTTCACCCTCACCAAGTAGAAGGCTCACACTTTGTAATCTCTCAGTGACCTCGTTACTTCCCAAATTACATTTGGCTGCTAGAAAGATGAACACATGGTACCCTCTCTGTGGGACTCATTATTTCCATTCTGGAAACTGTCACTTATGCAATTATCATGTTCTTTGATTTTTGTATTTACACTAGGTAAAGCAAAGAATAGTGTAATTATCTGTGATATTTTGAAAACACTTGTCACAAACCAAAGCCAAATGCTGATTAATGGTAAGTGTTTTGGAGAACAAAGCTTTGGCTCATTAACTGGACTTAAATGGCATTACCCATCAGCTTCAAGTTCTGATAATGGCTCATTGTAGATTGGCGTTAATTTAGTTATAATGGTGCCGACAGATTTGTATGCTTTCCTCACATTGAACACTGTGCGCATATAAAGACTAGTGTGAATGCCAGACCTGGAGTTAGACCTGGTCCCAGATTGGCCACAGTGTGACCATGGGCAAATCAACTAACCTTTCTCAGTCTCCATTTCTTTCTATAAAATACAAGGCTTAGATGAGATGATATTTAATATCTTTCTTTACCAAGATTCTATGGTGTCAATATTATATAATTTTACCTTGAGTGGCGTAATAAGCACAGATTCATTTGGGGAAAAGCACGAACATTGGGCAGGAGTATAAGCAAGGATGTCAATTTATTTCCTTCCTTCTCTGCCATCTTTTCTATATTAAGAGGAAAAGAAAGGTTTCCTGATGGGCTAGCAGGACAAGCCCCTAATCAAATGTTACATGCCATCTGTTTGAGACAGTATTTGGTAAGTCAAACTTAAGTAGCTATAATCACTGTGGAATCTGAAACTGTTTCCTGTTATCCTATTTTCTGAAGCAGACAGGAAGTAGTCTAGCTTCTTAAGTTGGCATCAAACAGTAGTATTCCCAGGAAGAAAGACATTTGTTTTGAGGCTCATACTTTGAAACTGCTTATTGAATTTACCTTTTGTTTTCTCCCTAGATAGTCAGCCATTCACTTACAGTATATTGCTTCTCCCCCAAGTCCACCACACCGTTCTGTATCAAAGTTACCTACCCCCTCAACACGGCTTACTGTTTTCCACTCCATTCCATTCCTTGGCATAATCCTTGGGGATTTTGACATACGTGTTGATAATTCTTAGCCTGGCATTAGAAGAGAGTCAAGCCTAGAGATATTAATGATTGGCTCAGGGTAGTACCACTGGTTCATGCCAGAGGATGATAGATTGTCATGGGGATTAATTCAGACAGTGTATATTGAGGGCCTCACAGAATGAGCTCACAAGGTGCCCCCAACAGCCATTAGAATCACAGGAATTTAGAGCTTAATCAGGCTGAATGTCCTGCTGTCCATAACCCTCAGATCCAGTCATTTATCTTTCTAGTTTGAAGACGACAAAAAGAGCTTCAAGACCTGCTGTGTTTTTTCTTCCAATGTTAAACACATTTTCTTAAAGGCCTCTTTCCTCTTCTACTGGCTGGGTCACACACCACCTTTTTCTATTGGAAAGGCTTGGGTCATCCTCCGGAGCCATCAGCCATTTCCTGTGGGCTGGGGAGGTGGTGCCAGCAGAGCACACGGCAGAGATTGTCTTGAGTTCACTTTTGGTCCAAGGCCATGGGGTTGGGTTACTAGGATATGGGCATCTCCATATGTCAAATGCCTTCCAGGATATTAAGTGTCATGTAAACATAGCTCCTCTACCACTGCTCCATGAGTGTGTGTTGTCACCTATCAGAAGGTAATGTCACGGACTGTCTATTTGATGTGGAAACAAGCCACCACATCTTCTTGGAGCCTTTCAAGTTCTTCAGTTCTGATCCTGGATAGCTGTGGGGTTACAATATCTGGAACTACTAAAGAACATTGGTGGAGAATGTGGGATTGTTGGGACATGACCTCCTGGGACTCACCTTGCACATTTGGATTTGGCACAGATAAGTAGAGGTTGGGGATATGGAGGTACAGATTGTCTTTCCATTGTCAGGGAAAGGTACTAGGGCTGGAGGCAGCCTGGTGGTCTGGTCTCCTCTACCAATCTCTGTGGTGTGCAGGGGGAGTGTGACCCTCCGTGCTAGTGCCTGCTCCAAGGCTATGTTAGTTCTACTTTAAAAACCAACTTAAAATACTAGATGTTAGGCAGACATGGTTACCCCTACTCCAAAGATGAGAACAGAGAAGTCAGGGGTGTAGACCAAGGTCACCCTGGAAGATGACCTTGAGGTGGAAGTAGAATTCGAGCCTTGACTCCTGATCAAGCTCTCATTGCTTCTCCCAGTGTGCCATGGCCAAAGTTACATGATGAGGCATTTAAACCTGAGAGCCAAGTTCTGAGTTCAGATGACATCTTTCTGATAGTTAACTTGTCCTTCCACTGCTGGGTCAGAGGAGCTCCTTGTTCTGACCTATTAGTTTTTGGTTTTTTTAGACTAGAGGGAGTTACCACACTTCCTGGTTCTGACCTCCAGTGGAGGGTGGAGGGTTGGACCTAATGCTGGCTTTTGGATCATACCTGACTCAAGTGATTGCTCCAAACTATGAGAGCAGGGGTTCAAGTCTTTGTCTTATAACCCTACCAAGCAGAACTGGTCTTCAATGCATGGCTTGCAATACTGGAGGTGATTCATCTGCTGTCACAGGTCCCTGCCAGTTTAGGACCTAAACTTTGAGGGCAGTGTACCCTAGATTTAAACCCTGACCCCACTGTTTCCTGGCTGTGTGAACTTGGGCAAGTCCCTTAACTTCTCCGTAGTTCGATTTCCTGGTCTGTAAAATGGGTACAAGGAATTCCTTAGGTTAAGATAATCTTGGCAAAGTCCCTGTCACATAAAGGATATTTAGGAAATAATGGTTTCTTCACTCCTCACTCCCTATACATGTTGAATACAGTAACTATGTTTTGAGCATCAAATTAAAAATAAATGTTATGCTTAAGTAAGGTGAGTTAGTAAAACTTAGGTCCTCAGGGTTAGCTATGCCACATGCCAAGTATAAACTCCTCATAACGGGCTTTAACTATATTGGTAAGAGAATGTTTGTGCTCCTTGGATGGAAGCACAATACAAAGCTCTGTGCCACTGGTGTCCAGGAGGAAGTGCTGAGGCAGATGGGTCCCTGGAAGTTGTGCATTGTGTGTAACGTGAACCCTCATTCTTCTTACACACCCAGGGTATGTGATCCAAAATGGAGGAAAAAGTCTTCATATAAAAATATGCAATTGTGTACCATGCCCAGTAAGAAATTTAAAAATATTAAATACCCCTTGATAGACTCTTCCCATTAAATGTAATCAGTTTCGTATAACTTCAACCTTTTTTAAAAATTTGGAATCATTACATTCTGCTATAATTCTCCTTTTTCCTGCCCCGAGTCAAAAAGCAAATTTGTCCTACCCACTTTCTGGGTAAGATATTATATAAATTTAATTAAAATTCCTTTATTTGTAACACAATTAGATTGGCAATGGGCAAAGGAGGCCGATACAAAGCTATATGGCCTAATGTTGTCTCAAAGAACTTATGCTCTGGTCAGTCTCTAATGGGTGATGTCCCAAGTAACCTGGCCCAAGTGACTGAATGAGAGTAGCTGTTCTCTCTCAGTCCGTATCTGTTGGTGTCTCTCTTTCTCTCTGTAAAGTAGAACATATGAAGTGAATTGAAAAGCCCTAAAATTGAATCCTAGATTATTGAAAATAACTAAGCTTTTTGCCAAAATGTCAGAAAAGAAATAAAAGTGTCAATTATTGTTTTCCAATTTTGTAGATTAAGAAAAAGTAGCTGAAGTTCTAAATAGTCATTACACATACATTTCAGGTACAAAACATGTAGATTTTCATTCCTATATCTACTGGAAAAGTAGCACTGCCATTCTGGGCTATGGCATTCCAACTTCTCATTTGTTTACTGGCAGGCACAGTGCCCTTCCAGGTCTGAGTGTGGAAGGTGAAGGTGTGCTCATGACTGTGTTGATGGATATCCTAAACATCTGGGTACATACAAGTGACAGCCTTCCTACCAGCCACACTACCCAAGCTTATGTTTGTCAAATATTTTATAAGAGAGAGAAAGAGGGTGTCCCCAATACACTGTCCATAGGGAGTGAACTGCAGGTTGCATTTGTTTTACCCATGTACTCTCTCACTCACTCATTCATTCACTTACTCTTCTGACCAAAATGCATCTAATATATCCAAGCCCTATAGTGTGTGCGCAGCATCAGAGATGAGTGTGATGCCATAGCAGTCTTAGACGAACTAAAAGTTTAAACAAGAATCCTTGCTCTGTGGTCCATAGATTCTCAATGGGTCTGAAGTTGGGCTTTAGAGGATCAAGAAATCCCTTAAAACTAAATACAATCATTGGTCCAAATATGTGTTCAGTCACGCTCTGCTTAATGATGGAGTTACGTTCTGAGAAATATGTCATTGGGTGACTTCGTCTTTGTGCAAACATCACAAACCTGGGTGCTGTAGCCCACTACACACCTGGGCTGTGTGGCACAGCCTATGGGTCCCAGGCTACAAGCCTGTACAGCATGTTTCTGTACTGAATACTATAGGCGACTGCAACACAATGGTACTTGTGCATCTAAACCTAAGCATAGAAGGAGCACAGTAAAATATGGTACAAAAGGTTAAAAAACAGCACACCTGTATAGGGCACTTACAATGAATGGAGCTTGCAGGACAGGAAATTGCTGTGGGTGAGTGAGTGAGCGAGTGGAGGTGAATTATGAAGGCCTGGGGCACTATTGTACATTGCTATAGCCTTTATAAGTACCTAGGCATAATGAATTTATAAAACAACACAGGATTAAGTCAGCACAAGAGAAAATGATGCAATCAAAAGACCCAGTAAGCACGAGATGCACGAGGCTGCTGACAGCATAACACAGCATGCTGTTTTACAGCACACTTTTTCAAGTAAGTACGAAAAGTACACTCTGAAATAATGACAATAGGTATAGTAGAGTATGTGAGCCGATAATAGTTATCGATTCTTATTATTGAGCGTAGCGTGCTGTTTATAATCGCGGTGCTATACTGCTACATGACTGGCCATGCTGCAGATTGGTTTATACCAGCGTTACCGCGAACATGTGACTAATGCCTTGTGTGACAACTGGACCACAGCTACGGCCTCACCAGGACGTGCTGTCTGACATTGCTGCAAACACTGTTACGCAGTGCATGACCTTGTATATATGGCTCTGTCACATCAGCTGAAACCCAGGCAGCAGGTTTCCCATGGTCCCTGTTCTGAAGGTCCACTGGCAGTGTGTCTCATCTTTGAGTCTCTCTTCTGACTCTTTCCTTCTATCTTTGCTTTGAATTCTTGATAAAGAACATTTGACCGCCTTATGTAGTCTCATCATTTCTGGGGGGCCTAGGCTTCTTGCTAGGACGCCTCAAAGGTTTGAGGCTGCCCATCGACAGCCTTTGGGTCAAGCACCAACTTGGCTTTAATCAGTTAGGCTGGTTTTGGGGGCGGTGTCACTGGGAGCAGATCGTAGTCTCTGCCCTGCCAGGCCTTGCCTAGGAATCCTCCCAGGAGAGACTCTAGGTCAGGATATTTCCTGAGAGGTGGGTTCTGGGTGTGACAGTCCCCGCTCCCAAGTAAGGATGGATGGATTTAAGGGAATAAGATGGACCAAGCTATCCATTAACTAGCAAGATCCCTCTGGGGACAGGTTAGAAAGATGACTGGTTGGTTGTGTTTAGAAACTCTTGTGATGCCATGGAATGAAAGGAAGCTAACTGTCCCAAGCCTCTTTAAAATGGGAAACTTTGCTCTTATGAGTATTAGCTCACCCCAACTAGCTGGTAATAGTGACTGCGAAAAGCACAGACAATAAAGTGAAAACTCTTTATTTCTGGTCTGCCATAAACTATTGCTTGTCCCAAGTCACATACCAGGGACCCAAAGACAAGTAAGACTTGCCACCTGTCTGTGCAGAGATTACATGAAAATAGAAGTTATATTGTTCGATACCAATAACAGCTGAATTGAAAGGGCAACGGGCTGGGAGCCAGAGGGCCGGAATTCTGGTGCCGACTCTGCCACATACTGGCTATGTGAGCTTGGCTTTGTTATGTGAATGCTCTGAACCATAGTTTCCTTAATTGAAAATGGGGATAATAAAATGCACTCCACTTGGCTTTATGGTTGCCAGAGAAACAAAATCAGATAATATATGTGAAAATGTTCTAAATTGCTACAGCAAAAACAAGCCTTTAAAAAAGTATTGCCTTAGTTTTGGCTATTTTTGGCAGACTGAACCATTCATTACTGGCGCCATGGTAGTTCCTATCATTAAATGCATTCTTTGCCCTCCCAAGGTCTTTGTGAATAGGTTTAAAAGAAATATGATCACGCTGGAAACATGTGTATTTTATTGGTATGCATTTGATTTCAAAGAACATCTGATAAAGGCTTTGAAAGTTTAACAGTACAACCTGAATATTAAAAGTACCCATTAAAAGTTAATGAAGCAGGACCCATCAAGGAAGAAAGGCTGTTTGCTCAGGGTGAGACAGTGCCTCTGTCTTTTGCAAGAAGTTTCTAACTCTCAGGGCTAGGCTAGAGATTGCCCAAGGAATTGATCGGCCCAATACCTATAGTCTTATTCAATTTTATAGACAGCTCTTGACTCTGGGCACCCAAAGTTCCAGAACAATTATAATTTTAAATAATTTATTTATGCCGAGTAAAGTGTAGGAACACGTTTCTTTTCTGATTTAGTCTGGTAAGATGAGGTCTATGAGTTGGTCATTCACATAACAGAGTAGCAAGGGCTTTCTTTTGAGGTCTCTTGATTCTCTGCATGACTTTAGTACGGTCTGGGCTGTTAAGGGCTTAAATTGTTTATGTTTGTGAGTGTTATTGAATCTTCTGTCTCCAGGCTCCCAGGGGCAAGCATAAGACCTGTGGCAACAGGAAGTGTGTTATATTTCTAAAAATACTTATAATACTATAATGAATATCACATTGAGATAGCATACGCCACATCAAGGCAGAATTCTGAACAGGGGGTGATTATCTTCCCCTCCCCCTCCTGTGTTCCAGCATCTAGCTGATAATAAATATGGTGTGCTGGTTCAAATGTCTGTACGTAACAGCACTTGAAATGATTCTTTGACTTCAGATTTTATGGAACTAACAAAAGGATCTGTTGAAAATGACTAAGTCTGCCCATGGGCATGAGAATCATACCTACTTTACTAACCACCTTCAGAAACAAGGAAATGAAAAATGCCCATTGTGGTTTTCACCGCCAGTTACTTACCCTCCCTTGACTAGGGGTTGCCGGCCCTGCTCTGCTGGCGTCCCAGTTAAGGAGGCTCAAGCTCTGGGGGCAAGCGGACCTCAGTTTGAATTTCAGCTCCACCACCAACTGGCTGTGGTGTGGGTCAACTTAACCCACTCCTCTAAGCCTTTGCGTCGTTGTCAGTAAGAGAGGGACAACAATAGTATGTGCTTGACAGGTCTACTGGGGACATTACATGAGGTCAGAAATGCCAAGTTGCTTAGCAGAGTGCCTGGCACATGAGAGGTGATCAGTGGGCTGTAGCCCGTTTAATTTGCCCCTAATTGTCCTTGTCTTAAGGGCTCTGTGCTGAGTTTTCTGTTCTTGCCTCTTGTCTTATTAGTGACTACAGATGATTCTCTTTGTGTTCAAACCCTGGGAACGGCTGCAGAGTAAAGGTCCTATCCCTGCCCTGAGTTAGACGTGGGCCTGGCTCACCTATGCACTGTGCAGCGGCAGCGTGAGTCTGCCTGCTCCAGTGAGGGAAGGGGGATTTAAACCTCTCTCGTCCAAAAGGAGTCACTTTCTCCTGGGAATGTAAACTGAACAGATTCCTCATCATCTCAGGGCTTATGGTGCGTAGCAATATTAAATGGCCCAGAAGCCGAGGCTCTGGGCATCATAGTTTAATCACTTTATGCCCAAGGCTATATGGCAGAAGGTAACTTCATGCTGGATATTGAAACTGTTCCATTAAATGAATGCCTTTTAATTTAACAGCCATTAGCATGGCAGAAATGCTGACTTCAAGTATGGGTTTGAGGGGAGAGGTGAAATCCAGACTGCTCTTTTAAGCTCTTTATTTTAGGTGTAGGCCTCTGTCTGAATTGACATCTCTTAAGTGAGCCCAAAGTAAGTGTGTTTTTGACATTAAGGATCATTTACCTCATAGAAACATTGGTTTCTATTGGGCTTGTGGGCATTGCTGCTAGCTGGATGTCAGAAACTCACCGTGGGTGCTGAGGTTTGTGCCAGGTCTGGCTAGTTTGGCCATGGAGACTGTAAGTGAGAGGATGTGAATCATTCTAGGGAGGCTTGCAATGCCTTGATGCAGCTCTGCAACAGGAAAAGCCCAATCCCCAGGAACCCGGTATCTTACCTTAGCTTAGGACTGGTGAGCTAGAGGAATGCCCAGCTCTCTTTTCGTGAATTTATGCCTGCTCTTTGCTGAAGGTCCAGACTCCCATCAGTCTTCTCTCAGCTTTCTCTCCCTGCACTGTCCGCACGCTGAGGGCGTCTAGACTTGGATCAAGGACTCTACTTCGATCTTGCCCGTGAGGTTAGTATTACAAATGCACCAACTAATCAGAGCCCTCAAGCACTGAGGAATGATGATGGTCCCTGAGAAATTTAACACAGTTTGAAAATTTAATATAGTTTTTAATGTTGTCAGATGGTTTCCAAACAGTCTAGTTCTCACTAAAATGAAAGTTCCTGGAGAGTGGGAATGGCTTTCTGTGTTTGTATCTGCCACATCTGGTCAATGGCAGACCCACGACACATTTGCTGAATGAATGAATCAATGAATGGATGGAGAAACATCTGTGATGGGCTACTGAAGGTACTGTAGTTCATTCACGTCTGATGGAAAAGGCAGCATGGAAGGGAATGAAACGGCTTTTCAGGACCTTAAGTATCAACACAGCAACATGGAAGTATTAAGGGAAGGTGAAGAGAAGGCAGTGAAGCCAACAATAAGAATAAGAGTTAGGAAGAACAGAAAGTCATGAGTGAAGACCAAGGCAATGCTTTTCTTTAAACAAAAAGAAAGCCCATTCACCTGAAACTGCTACATAACAGCATTGCATGTAAACTGTAATTGAAAAATAAAATTTAAAAAAAAAATAGTTTTTGAATTTAAAATCTGGATGCATTATTATCAAACCCTTAGCCAACATCATACTCAATGGTGAAAAACTGAAAGCTTTTCCTCTAAAATCGGAACAAGACAAGGATGCCCGTTCTTATTACTCTATTTGACACAGTTCTGGAAGTCCTAGCTGGAGCAATCAGACAAGAGAAAGAAACAAAAGGCATCCAAACTGGGAAGGAAGTTGTAAAAGTGTCACTTTTCTCAGATGACCTAGAAAACCCTAAAGACTCCAGCAAAAAACTATTAG